>BRDA01088767.1:0-10000 GCA_036984385.1 Crenuchus spilurus
TAATCATATTACTGATAACACATATAACAAACAACAATAATAGCAAACATTATTTATTTATTTAACCATTTCTTTACTCGTATATTCAAGGCTCACATTGTTTCTGAAAGCTTTTATAAGGAATCGCAGAACCGGATATCCTGGCTAAGTTGATGGCTTCTCTGTAATACAAATCAAGACGACAGTTTTGATTCAGCTGTGACATAGTTGTGTGCTACACTCAACAATATTTTGAAACACTGCTCAGATTTAACAGGATGATTTGACAGTGCCAGTATTTTATTTAATAAGCTGTCTAGACGACGTCGTCTCTGCAGCCGTTTCAGTCGAGCGAAATGCTGGACTTCCACATCTGTCTTTATTTTTATATGGTTTTTCACTGTCTTTCACATTGCGGCTTTTCTAACCCAGTCAGTGTTTTCTGAGAGTCGCCGCACAAGGATTTCCAGAAGACCTATAATAAATTTATTATCATATTTTACTCACGGTTAACCATGTATATTTTCTGCATGCTTCTCAGATAGTTTTCTATAAACAGTTAGAGAAATAAACAGGTATCTATTTCTAACCCAAAGTATTATTCCTAAAATGTAAACAATGAAAAGCTCAATCACAATGCTCTCAAAGATATTTTATGAAAAAAATCTGTCTTTTTTCACATGCAGTTTTATCTTTTTTGCATTAATGTGACCTTTGATACCAGCCCACACTGTCTTTTACACCGTGATTGCAATTGTAATTGCAGCTTTCCTAATGGCTGAATGAACGATGGCTGCAGGCTGCACGATTGACTTGGATGTGTCAAAGCACTTGGTCTTGGGCTTGAACTTTTTGGCAGGGTGCAGAAAAAAGAAGGAAAAACAGGTCTCAGAGTCTTGGATTAATTAACAAGAGAAAACTCCCAGTTTTAGGAGGTGAGCTGGTGTGGCAAAGGCTGATGTTTTTCCAGCAGTCTGTTCCACAGGGATAGGTTTGCACTCATCTTTGATAGTTAACCCAGGCTGACCTCACTCTGACTCCCACACCACTGCCGCCCTGCTTCTTATTAGAGCCTGTCCACCCTGCTGACCAATACACACACACACACATACATACAGAGAGAGAGAGAGACACACACACACGCACACACACACACACACACACACACACAAGAGTAGCGGCTATTTTAAAGGTGGCAAGGTAATAACATCAGAACAGTCTAGATGTAAACAGACACCACTCAAAGCACATTTCCAAGACTACATAGCTAGTTTAAGGTTTTACAAGCATGTGTTAAATGACTTTATATACAGTATGGTCTTGGAGCGTAGTCAGAACCACAACATAAATGGTCAATTCGAAACTTGCAAGCAAAAAAGTCACCTCCAAAATCCCCTTTTACACCATTGTGTTAAATGAAAATCTACGCTCCACCTACAAATATGTTCTTGAGTATTGTGAGGTTGGTCAGATTTTATAGATTGTTAAAAACTTGACATTAAACCTAATGAGATAATATAACACACATCTCAGGTTCTTTCAAAATACATACATGTAGAGTACATTGTTAGATGTTAAGACATATTTCTAGTAGTTTATTCTTACTACTGAGGTTGAGTGTCGTAACATCCTGTAACATTCCGGCATTATGTTTTTGGTGGCTAATTAAAATGGGAAGGTCAGAACCAGCATGCTAACAAAAGCTACTTTTATTGTTTATTGGTTATTCCTATTTTGTGATCTTTTAAATGTTTACCAAAAACAAAAAATCCAATTTGAATATTAATAATATGTTAAAAATTTTGGTTCACATTATAATTCATCGTAAATTTGTTCAGCATTTTTTCAAGCTACTAAAGGGTGCATTTTGGGTGGAGCCTGGAGAGGTTGCAGTGGTGACTGGTGAAAAATACTGGCTATTTAAGTCATATTCAGTCAGTTTCCACAGCCATCACTATATTATTTAACACAAACTACAGGATAGCAGAGCTCAAAATGTCAAAATCAGCAGACTAATAGTTACTGAAACTTGTTATTTATTTCACCAAATGTTCAAAGATATTAAGTACAGTATGTATCATTAGATTACCAACTGAGTCTGAAACATAAAAATAATATGAGTATAAACACTATTATCAGATGTTCCTAAAACCACTGACTGACTGCTGTGCTGATAAATGAAGCTCCTTTAAACAACAGAAACGAGGATGCTGATTGGCTAAATTTCTGTTGCTGTGTGAGCATCTTGTGTCAGCAGGTCAGTGATTGGCTGCTGCTTCTCTGACTGGAGGATGTTTCTGTCACCTCAGAAGACAGATAATGGAAATGATGAAGCTCATTTATCCCCAAAATATTTTATATATTACACTATTGTACATGCGTAGCACTTTCATACTTAAAATGCGTAGGTATTATTTTAACGTTTATTTAAAAAAAGAAAATAAGATACCAGTTTCCACTATGGAGGGTGACGCCCTAGCGCCCTCTAGTGGCCAGCCACCACTGATAGGATGGTTGACCATATTTTAGACAAATGCAAAATGAGTGTGGACTGAAAATGGAAGCATCTCATTGTCTACAATACACTGTCACTTTAGCTTGGCTTTCTGCTACACTTGGCAACCTGCTGAAATTATGACTGGGAACATGCAGTTCCATTAAGAATCAGAGTCATATCTATCTGACAAATAAACTGTTTGCATATTGCAACCATATTGGATTAGTGGTCTATTTCAGTGAGAAATGCCCCATCGTGAATGCTGCCCTTGTCTGTCTGCATGAGTGTGTGGGTGTGTGCTGTCACAACTTGGATTCCCAGTGCTGTTTAAAGTCATTGTTCATTACAAATTGCCTCATATGGTGGTGGGCATTGAATCGGCATCATCCATTTTCAGCAGGGCTTGGATTGGATGTGTGCCGTGGCCTGCATTTGTCAAACATCCTCGGTGAGACACAATAAGCGCTGCACAGAGAGTAGCCTTAGGCTTGCCTGCTGGGGTGTGCTTACTGAAGGACACCAGGCAGATACCACCTGCATCCCTGAGTCCCAACGGAGCTGCTCCCCCCAACATGCACACTTATTGTTTGTCATCTATCTGTTTGTCCAATAAAACGAAATGGTCATTTACCATCTTGATTTCAGCTAAGATAATGTATATTCAAGCACCAAAACAAGCACTCTTATTAAGAAGAAGAGAATACATTAACATGGATGTGGGGTATAATTGTGTAAAGCATGCTATACATGTATATTGATTCAAAACAATCTATAATTTCAATAATTATCCTTTTTTGCCTGAAGTAAAATAATTATGTCTCTATAACAGCCCACCATGTGATTTTTAATTTTATTTAATCAGTTAAAATCCTGCAGTGTAATGTTTAAACCATAATAATGATTTTTTTAGTTTACATTAGTTCAAATTGTCTAGCCTGCTAATGATAATGTGACTTCTACTAGCTTAGAGTCTTTCTGCATATATACAGTACATCTGTTATTTAAACTATGTACATTGTGAATAAATGTGTTTTTTTATGTTTTTTAAATTTAAAAACATATAATTTAAATGTAAATACTGCTAAGTAAATAAAAGCTCAATAAAAAACCTGTGTGTTAGTTTGAAGAACAATTCTCCTTGATGTTGCATGGATTGTTATTTTTTTAATTAATCACACTTTGTCTAATTTAATGAAATATTAATAATAGATATGGACCACAGTTAATACTGGACTGCTGTGAGGGGAAGTTTTGGAAGGGTTAAAATAACACAAGATTATTTTTTTCAGATTTTATTATTATTGGTATTTATCCAAACGTTAGTGTTTTTTTTCTCTCTCAAATCTACTTTTTAAAAATGTTTTTCTTCTTTTTTTCCCTTTACAAAATCAAACAATATAGCTGTGGTTTTGTTCTGCTTTGTACACTTTTTAAAAATGAAAAGAAAGCAAAGATTATATCAAAGCAAGTAACCATGATTTCCTGACTCTGTGAATACTTGCTGCTCAGTCGACCTTCACCTCTGGATTTGTTTTTTTTATGAGATAATCTTTTTAAAAGTTTATTTTTATTTTTATTTATTTATTTTTTTAACAATTCTTGAAATATAATGTGTGATGTATCCAGGCATGTAATTAATTGAGCAACCTGATGTCAACAACAGCAAGAAAATGGTCCTGTGTCTGTTTCATGTGTAAATTCATTTTTTAGATTTTTCTCCCAAGAAGGTGTAATATTAAATTACGTGGTTCGATTTTAAGGGGAGATGGAGAGAGGCTGATAGGAAGTGGTGGGAGGTGAGAGTGGGATGCTGTTGGATGCTGCTCTGGACTTTAATTGAGACAGATATGATTAAAATGTGCCTCAGTCAGCACCGATTGTGTTAGGGAGAGGGTCTGAGCTGTGGAGAATGACATGTGTCCAATCGAGTCAACATCACAGCTGCCACACTTGGCTCTCCACCATTTCTTTCTCTCTCTCTCTCTCTCTCTCTCTCTCTTTCTTTCTCTTTCTCTAATTCAAGCCACTTTATCTGACTTAACTCTACTGCATGGCTGTACTCAAGCTATTCAAATGTGCTACTAGACACTATGCAACTTTTTTCACTGAAGTGCTTCAGGTGATTGACGGCAGATTCGGCTGAGTGAATGAGAAATGCTCACTATCACACTGAGTGACAGATCAGATGAAGTGCCATAGATGACTGGGAGTTTGATTGTGTGAAATTATAATGATCTTTTTAGTCATTTCCCACTTTAAGTTGCTATGTCTTAAATGTGTCCTGAGGCATGGGAGGTAAATGATCATTACCAACACAGCATGACTATCAGTAGGCAGGTATCTTTCAGCATATCATTTCTAAAATTCATGTTCTAGCACAGCATGTCCTTCTTGTTGTAGCTGAAGGCAGAAATAAGACAAAACTTGCAGTCCACTAGACTGCTACAATGAAAAGACTCTCAGTTCAATACTGCCCCCTACACACCAGTGTTAGAACTGTCTGTAGTGACCAGCAGGGATTAGTGTGAATTTAAATTAAATATTTGTAGATTATTTTTTATTTTTATTGAGTCTTTAATTACATTAGATTATTCAGTCTCATTGTTATTCACAATAATATATTTTTCAATGCACAATTTGCATTAAAGCGCATTATTTAACCTAATTGCCTAATAACCCACATAACTTACACAAAAAAACACTGAACTCAATTATTTGTTTTGTTTAAATGCAGAATCCCTTTTTAACTCAAATCAAATGTTAATCAAATAATGTAATAAAGTAGTATATATTATATACAAAAACAAAACATATGTTTACATAAATCACCTTGTAATCATACTTCTAAGGAAGAATTGATCATTCCCACCTGGGGAGCTTCATTATAAGCTTATTGATCTTTAGAGAAATGATCAGTATTGTTATTGATTAAGTTATTATGGAAGTAGTATGACATTGTAAAGAAAGGTGACGGACACATTGATGAATGCAAATTTGAGTAATCTCCATAATGACACTGCAAGAAAGTGTAATCTAATTTGTATTGGTAATTTTATTAGCTCTACACATAAATGCTCATCAAAGGGCAGCTAGTGCAGAATGGGGAGGTATGGATGTGTGGAAATTAATGCTATTAGCAAATGCTTGCCTTCAATCAAAGAGCTATAAAACTCATCATTACCAGGCAGGGTTCCCCTGGAGTACCGTTCACCTCTCACTAACCTGAGTTATGGCCAAAATCACCACTTTTATATGCTACATTGTCAGCTAACAGAATTACACTACAGTCTCTGCTGCTCATGAAACCATCACACAGGAACATCTTTCATTTTCAAATTTGTTTGTCTGAGTTTTAAAGCTGTCTCATCTCTTTGTCCTTTTTATCTTTGTCTTCTACGTCATTTTCTTCAGTAAATTCACAAAATTTCACTGAACATTTCTTCTTTTTCTTTAATAATGAAAACTATGTCAGTTTCACTGTTGTTGCTCTCATATTTCTTTGTTGTTCTTCTTTCTGTAATGACTTGTAAAATGTTTATTCCTGTTTCTCGCTGAGCACTAGGTTACCATTAGCATAACCATATTCAATAATGTTCAGATGAAATAAAGAGAGCAGTACTGAATCATCTGATTTAGAGGATCATAAACACAGACAGAACATTCTGTGGGCTCTTGGCCCAGACAATGAAAAAGAGAGCGAGCAGAGGGCACAAATTCCCCTCCCAGCTGCAGGCCGGGCTGATCGGCATGCTGAATTCCAGAGCGTGGGTCTGCAGGAGCCTCGAGGCGGTGGGCTGGCAGGGTGTGGTGGTGGGGGAGACTGGAGGACACAGCCTGGCTCTGCAGGCTCAGGTGGGGGGTACCAGGGGAGGCCTGTTTGATGCACTCGGCATTCTTGACCTCAGTGTGGTTTTGTCTTGTGTGTGTGTGTGAATTTGTGCAGTTTCAGCAACACACACACACACACACACACACACACACACACACACACACACACACTCCTTATCCATTAACATCACTACTTAGGTTTCATGTCTATGCAACAATAATAAATACAGAAGTTCCTAAATAAACATAAAGTTCTAAAAAAAAAAAACTAATAATTTAAAATAATTAAAAATCATTTGTACAGAAATGAATGTGAACGTTCTTTTAAACTTTCAAAGGTTTATCACATTCACACACTCTTCACATTCAGTGTTTGGTGGCATGTAAAACAGTATTAAAATGGGGTTCTTTATCTTTTTATATAGATAGAACCGTTTCCTTTAGTAAAGAATCTTGGAAGCCCCATCTTTTTAAGTGTGCTAGTAAACTGTTAAGAAAAAAAAGAATAAAGGAAAATAGCAAACGTGCCACTTTCATAAAACACACTTTACAATGTCAGGACCGTTTTTCTGCTTCTGATGAGCTTGATCAGCTCTGTTTTTCCTGCATAGGACAACACACACACACATAGACACACTGCACGCAGGCTCATCTCCCTCTCAGCTTGCTTCATGCCAGGTTTGATTCTCAGAGTCGCCATGGCTGTGCTGGAGGCTGAGGCACTCGGGGCGAGTGTAATAAAGTGAGCCATTGTGAGTCTCTCACTGGCAGACTGAGGTACAGTGCACACAGGGTTCAGAGCAGGGTCAAAGGTTCCAGACATATAGCTCACATCCCAGAGAAAGAGAGAGAGAGATGCCACTCATTTCACATATTCAGAAATTCCATTCGCTTTCAAATAGCTTTGTCTACCAAAACAAGAATTGTGCTTCTTACTGACTGACGTTTGTTTTAACAGTCATAAGAGCTCTCATTGTAGAAAGCGCTGAAACGCTGTGGAGCATTTAAAACACAGAACAGGAACGGATGTGGCTTCTCTGGATTGGAAAAAAGTTCTGGTTTGATGGAAACAAAATCCTGTGCATTGCTGCTTCAGCAGAATACCAAACGACAAGAACAAAGAGACAAAGAGAAACCCAATATTAAAATACAGCAGCAGCCTAAAATACAGTTTGCTTACACTTTACAAAACATCAGATTTTAGCATAACAATGCACTCTGTACCACCTAAAGATGGTAAGTCTAACAAAGAAGAGCCAAAAAGGGCTCGATGAATGATGCCATTTGAGTCATTCTGTATGATGCTATAAAAGTTTCCAAAAAGGAACATTTCAGTGGATTGTGTTTTGAAGGTTCATTTTTGGAAAAGAAGAATGAAAGTGTAAAGAACCTTCCAACAACGTATATGTTCTTTATGTACACACACAGCAAAAAAGTTTAAGTAATAATAACTAAATAGGTAAATGAATGTGATGCTGTAGAGAAGCTTTTTCAAATAACCGCACAGTTATTCCTCATAAATATTATACAATCAAACGAAAAAGATGTATATATTTATCATCATTACCCATAAAGTGACATATTTCAGCCTTGTTGTGTCAGTGTTGATAAGTGAGCCTGATAGCTCCTGAGATCCAGACTCTCAGATGATGATAATATGTGATGGTGAGTTTAGAGTAAATTTGTATTCATACTGGTTTGAGCTGCTGCTGTTGGTCCACTGTGTTTAGTCCAAAGTCAACACCTATCAGGAGATTTTAGAGCACTTCATGCTTCCATCTGCTGATGAGCTTTATGGAGATGCTCGTTTCCTTTTCTCGAAGGACACCGCAGTACCAAAACAACTAGCAAATGGTTTGCTGACCATATTACTGTGCTTGATTTGCCAGCCAACACATGATCTATAAGCCACACTGATCAACATTAAAACAAAAAAAGGCTTGAAATATGTCACTGTACATGTAATGAATAGAACATTTGTGACAACTTTCAATTTTGGATTGAATTATGAACTAAAATCATGAAAAGGTTCATCCAATGTTTGGATGTGTTTGTGAGGAGAACCATTTCATCATGCACAGGGTTCTTCTACAGAGGGATGTCAGTGTATTGGGGAGCTCCCATGCCTGTTTACCTTCTGGCTCTCTTCTTTTAGGTAGGCAGTTCTAGATAGTTCTGCCGGAGTCAATAGACACTCTGATATGTCTCATAATCCTTGTGCTCTATAAATCCAAACAGAACTAATTCCATTTTTGTCTTTTCCGAGTGAGTGATTGCCCACCGGTCCGGTCCAAGGCTGATGGAAGACTGATTACTATTCTCTGCATGATGCTTCCCTGGATCAGCTGCCCACCAACAACCAACTACTGTGACCTGCTCCAGATGCCCTACTCTACTGCCCACATTGGAGTTCATATGGACTTTCTTATCATTGCCACCACTGTCATCATCATCCCTGTCCCACTACTGTCACCATATCAGTTCACCTGAACATTACAACAACATCATATGATTATGATTTATCACAAACTTATTAGCAGAATTAGCAGACCAGAGGAGGATGGGTCCCCCATGTGAGTCTGGTTCCTCCCAAGGTTTCTTCCTCCAGCTCTGAGGGAGTTTTCCCTTGCCACTGTCACCGTTGGCTTGCTCACCGGGGATTAGGGATTAATGATTTGATGTTTATTATTACTAACCCTGTAAAGCTGCTTTGTGACATCAGTTGTAAAAAGCTCTTTATAAATAAATTTGATTGATTGATTGATTCTTTGAATTGTTTAAACAAAATGGTGACTTAACAGGAGAAAACACTCTTTTCATGAAGTCAAAGTCTTTTTGGAGGTCCATTTGTTTTGAAATGTTATGGGCTTTACATTTACCCAGCATAAAGTCAGCTGATGTTAAAAAAAAATACAATATCTGTTATGACAGCAAAGACAGAACCATTGATTTGACTAAAGTTCTCTTAACGGATCCCCTTTCTCATGTAGGATTTTTTGCAGAAGCTTGTTCCTTTAAACATGCCTCCTTTGATGAACATGTGTTTTGATCATTAGAATGGAATCTCACTCTGTCATTCAATCAATTGAAGCATGGTCAGTCATTTGTAACACATTCTACACGAGACACCACCAGCTCATCTATGCAAATCCTGCCCTTCACAAAGCCTTTTCTTCTGAATGATGAGGCCAGTGGTTAAGATGATACAGGCTTGTGAAGAGGAGGAATGCAACTCTCCTGGCCTAACCGGCCTGCGACCCCTGCCCACACTCTCTGAGGGGGCGTCTCTGGTCACTGTCCATTAGGTCTGACTGGTACTGCCCGCACAATGGCCACACTTTGTCCAGCCCTGTCGGGGATGCACTGCGGTAGGCATAGGGGGCCGACGGAGAGGCTTTGATCCACGGCCGTATGCTCGCTGGGGTGTGCTATGTTGGAAAGCTGATATTTCTGTCTCAGTGCATCTGCACGGTTAAAACTAGTCATACAGGGAGAGAAAAAAGAGAGAGGAGGGAGAGAGACAGAAAGATTCCAAAAATCTGCAAATTATTAAACATTTTTGCCTTGAACCACGTTGTGCTTCTGTGTACTTCGATTAAAGGGTCATGCTAGCGAATTTGAGAGAGGGAGAGAAGAAAAAGAAGCTTTCATCTTTCTTTTTCATTCGTTTTTTTCTCTTTTTACATGCCTTAAGTC
>BRDA01088767.1:12500-15756 GCA_036984385.1 Crenuchus spilurus
CAGTGCGGTCCCATAGATACCAATTAACTTCTATCGGAATATTTAAGCAACAAAGTTTTACAAGTTCCCCCATGGGGCCAGTTGAGGTGACTGATACTGCGTGTTCACCGTCCCATGATGTGATGAATGGCGGTGAAGGGGAGTCATCCTGACTCAGGTTACGGCCTGAATTATGGCAGACACTAAGAGGCGCTTCTTGCAATGACCTGCAGAAAAGGCTGGACAATAGAGTCCATTCTAGAGGAGGACAATGGAGGAGGTCAGGAAGGATATCTGAGACAAGAGCAGCACTGAGGGCCGGTTTTAGAGGACAGAGTATGACACATGGACACTGAATTTATACACTATATACATCACATTCATACAAACTGGGGGTGATGCTGTTTTTATTAAAGTGCATTGACTGTGGAATCAATATGAATTTGTTAAATCATTAAGAAGAATATAATACACTTGTATATATATTTACTATAAGAATTAAGGACTAAATGTCTTGTCATAAAGTAATGTTTAATTTATTAAAACAATTTTTCAGTGAAAATAGTTTTACATGCACGGTGTTTA
The DNA here is from genome assembly GCA_036984385.1 of Crenuchus spilurus. Classification (NCBI taxonomy): domain Eukaryota; kingdom Metazoa; phylum Chordata; class Actinopteri; order Characiformes; family Crenuchidae; genus Crenuchus; species Crenuchus spilurus. The sequence goes on from BRDA01088767.1 coordinate 13,065, forward strand.
TTGTCTAAATGGCACAAAACCAAATCCATTGAAATAATATACATTCAAACTAAAACAATCAGCTTGAGTCAAATCAGGGTGAAATGTGATTTCATGATGTCTGATTTCCTAAAGAATCTTTACTGAATAAAACTGTAATAATGTCAGAGATGCACACCTCTAACATGATCATACATATGATATTTAAAGCTCCATTAGAAATAACAGTTGCCTTCAGAATACATTTGAATCAAAATAGCTTGAAAACGTTGATTGTCTCAAGGCTCTCACTGGTGCAATTATACAACAGACAGCAGAGCACACATGATACATGGCCTGACTAACATTCCTATTATTGGTGATGAATGGTTTAAAATAAATACGAGATTTAAAATATCAAAGTCATTTTTCTGCTTCTAGCCGGTCTATATAAGGGCACCATATGAGGTCAAACAATGCTATTAAAGCATCTTTTTTTATTTTGTATTGATTTTCTCTGATATTGAATGGGATATTATGACAAGACATCATATAAATACAATGTATTCAGCAAGTCCTGGTTTTGAATGTGGCAATGGAGGTAGAGATGGGCAGGCTGTAACATAAAGGAGAAGACAGGTCTCCGGAACAAAACCTGTATGTCTTGGATTAGAGCCAGTGTGAAAATATCTGTCATCACTCTATGCAGTTTGCCTTCACCTGTGTTCTTATCCCTAATTACACATAAGAGTCATGATGACAGTCTCTCTCTCTCTCTCCCTCTCTTTCTCTCTCTCTTTCTTTCTCTCTGAATATTTAAAAATGGCATATTAATACTATGCTGAATACTGTATAGTACACTGTATACTGCATAATACTCCCTGTAATAGTATTCAGTATATGTCCATTTTGACATTTAATATGCTATATAGCAACATACTACACAGTCACATGATCAGTTACCTAATGGAACTGGCTCTGCTGCATTATAAGCAGTTTAAACAATAAAAATATCCTACTTATCAACTGATAAATGACTCACAGCTGGAGATCAAGTAATGCCATAATAGTATTCAGGTTCATATATATTAGCATATTCATATGTAATCAATTACTATAATAATACAATCTAAAACAAATGGGGTATAATATTAAATAACTAGAAAAGTGCATTTCCTGAAGAAAACACCGGATAGTTGCACAGCTAACATGGCTCAGATCAATCGCTAATGTATCCCAGGTGCTTGCTAAGGCTTGGCTATGCGGTTGCTTTGGTGGTTTCAATAATTAAAGAGATTACTTACCACCTTCTCTATTAACATGACCAAGTTGTTGTTATTATTATTATTATTATTAGTAGTAGTAGTAGTAGTAGTAGTAGTAGTAGTAGTCATTGGTTACCACAACATCTGCAAATTATGTGTGTAACAAATATATTTGTGTGATGATAAACTATTATAAATTGTTTAATTTGATTTTTGTTTATATTTAGGGGGGTTATGTAGTTGCTAAGGTGTTGGTAGGTGCTTTGTATTGCAAAGTGGTTTCTAAATTGTTGTTAGCTTGTTGCCATACTATCCAATAGGCGGTTGCTAAGGTGTTACTAAGAGTGATTGCTAACATGTCCAAAGTGGTTGCTATGGTATTGTTAAGTGATTGCTAAAGTGTTGCTATGTGGTTGCTATGCGGTTGCTATGCTGTCCAAAGTGGTGGCTATGGTGATGGTAAATTGTTGCAAGGTGGTTGCTAAGGTGTTGCAAAGTTGTTACTAAATTGTTACTAGGTTGTTGCTAAGGTGTTGCTATAGTACCTAAGGTGCTTGCTATGGTGTTGCGAAGTGGTTGCTAAGGTGTTGCTATGGTATCTGTGGTGGTTGCTAAAGTGTTGCTAGGTGGTTGCTAAGGTGGTGCTAAATGGTTGCTAAGGTGTTACAAAGAAATTCATGATGGTTGCTATGGTTTTGCTAAGTGGTTGCTAGGTGTTAGCTAAGGTGGTGCTATGGTATCCATGGTGGTTGCTATGGTGTTGCTAAGTGGTTGCTAAGGTTTTGCTAAGTGGTTGCTAGGTGGTTGCTAAGGTGTTGCAAGGTGTTGCTATTGTATCTGTGGTTACTAAGTGGTTGCTAAGTGGTTGCTGTGTTGCTAAGTTGTTGCTAGGTGTTGCTATTGTATCCATGGTGGTTGTTATGGTGTTGCTAAGTGGTTGCTAAGGTTTTGCTAAGTGGTTGCTAGGTGGTTGCTAAGGTGTTGCAAGGTGTTGCTATTGTATCTGTGGTGGCAAAAGAAAAAGAAAAAAAAAGAAAAAGAATATAAATTGAATATAGTATAGTTGTGCAGTGCTGTGCAACCATAATAATACACATTAATACTAAATGTCACACATTATGCCATCATAGCATGTCAGGAAATAAGAGTAAGATTGGGTGAAATGTTTGCATGACATACTAAATATATTCCTCAATTATATTCTGAAAGATTTTAAAGGTGTGTAAAAATGTCATTTTGCTTAAAAGTAGAATTTTACTTTACTAAAATATTTGTGACAAGCACACTGAGACAAGTTCTTTAGCTAGATGGGTCTATTAATGATCATTGTGAGGCAACATTTCAAGTATCAAAACTGGTTGACCAGCAAACAAGGCATTTTAAAAGAGCCCTGGCCCAGTGCAAACGTCTGAGCTTGTGGAGCTTGCTTAGAAATGGCTTCCTCTTTGCACTGTAGAGTTTCAGCTGGC
>BRDA01088775.1:0-16540 GCA_036984385.1 Crenuchus spilurus
CGTTTCCTGACTCGCTCCTCCAAAACACTCCAAAGTGGCTCAATAATATTTAGACACAAAGACTTGCTGTCTTGGTCACAGATGCGCCAGCAAGAAGTGCACCAACAATTTGTTCTCTTTTGAACTCTGGTATGTCACCATAATGTTGTGTGCATTGTAATATACTATATAACTGTGCTCTTACCTGCTAATTGACCCTTCACACTCTGTTCTTACTGGTGCAATGTGCAATTAATGAAGACTGGCCACCAGACTGGTCCAATTTAGCCATAAAACCTCCCACACTAAAATGACAGGTGTTTCAGTTTCATTGTCTAACCCCTGTATATGTATATATATATACACACACACACACAGACACACACACACACACACACATACCAGTCAAATGTTTGGACACACCTTCTTTTCATTATTTAAAAATGTTCTGCATTGTAGATTAATACTACAGTAATCAGCACTATGAAGAAATACATGTGGTGTTATTTAGTAAACAAAAAGTGTTAAACAAACCAGAATATTTTAGATTCTTCAAAGTAGACACCTCTTGTTTAGATGCCAGCTTTCTTGGCATTTTCTCAGTCAGCTTTATGAGGTAGTCACCTGGAATGGCTTCCAGTTAACAGCTGTGCCTTGTCAACTTGCATTTCTTGCCCTCTTAATGTGTTTGAGACATAAGATGTGTGCCTACTTTGAAGAATCTAAAATCTAAAATATGTTTTGGTTTGTTTAACACTTTTAACTTTGTTGCATGATTCTTTATGTGTTCCTTCATAGTCTGGATGACTTCAGTGTTAATTTATAATGTAGGAAAAGAAACATTAAATGAGTATGTGTGTCCACACTTTTAACAGGTACTGTATATATCTGTGTGTGTGTGTTAGTATGAGCAGCTTGAAGTGATGGGGTGACAGGAGGGTGCAGGACGGCCATATGTAGAAAATGGAAATGCTGCTCACAGCACTTTTGTCCTGCCCAACTCCACTCTGCAGGAGCACTCAAACACACACAAACACACTCTCTCACTTTATATTAGTCTAATACAAATGCCCTGCATGTGATTTCCCTAAGGACCCAGCAATACACCTACATAATGTATGACTACAAGAGCAAGCCGTCACAAGCTTGTGCTTTTTCTCAAGGGCTGAAAGCCACCAGAGGGTCAAGTCATCATTTCTATTACAAGCGTCTTCAGGTTTTTCTATAATTGCACAGACGTTAGATTTAAAATGGCAAACGATATATTTTTCCATGTTTTTTTTTACCTGTAACTAAGCATGAATCCTCATAAAAGCAGATGAATTAGGAGGCTATTAACTCCCTTAATTACTAGCAGAACAACAGTGATGAATAGAGACAATGTAGCATTTGAGAATTTGTGCACACTAAAAAAATAAAAGTGTCAGAAATGATTCTTTGGAGTATTGCCACAGATGAACCACTTTTCTTCTTTAAGCCTTTAAAAGGACAGGACCTGCTGGTGGATTTAGGGTTCCATTACTCGCTCTATTTTAAGAATAACTAACATAGCTTGCATTGTTTTCCATTGTGATCACTGGCACAAATGTAAAAAGGCTAGGAATTTAAGGGGTGTGAATAACATTTAAATGACTTCCAAATAATATTTAATATAAATATATAATATATAAATAAGCTCCATCCAGCCCAAGAAGACTTTAGATCTTTTTTAAAGAGTGTAGTAAACCATGGATGAGATTCTAATCAATAAAGCAGAAAGCTCCAGAGATCGACAGTATATATCAGCCTTCATCAGTGTAATTGGGATTAAGGAGCGGTGAGGTTACTGTAAACCTTCTGAAGACCCCGCAGCTTTAGTGAACTAACATTTCACTCAGAGAATTTCTAAGAAGCAAACAGTAGGGCCTGTGTGGCACTTTCATTTATGTTTGAGCCTTTAAGAGCATCAACACTTTCATATTGCACAAAGCTTGGAACAAGGGGCTGGAGAGCGACTTTGAAAGAGTGCTTGTGTCAAAAAGACCTTGACTGTAAAAGTACACTGAGACTACTTCACAGTCTCTCCTCATCTCTTTCTAGATCCCCATTTCAATTCCACTGTAACAGAGCTAGTATTCACTGTGCTGAATGCACGCAGTCAAATTCAGATTCACTGCAGTTGTCAAGTATCAGACCTTCTGCTGCTGATTCAGAACCACACTAACCTACAGTTCAGTCTCAATCAAACGCTGAAGCAATGCCAGACCACACTGTATGATGACCTCTTCATCAAACACACGCATAAATACATACACACAGACACATACACACAAATACAAACAGAAAATAAAGTACATTCCTTTCCCTCTTTTAGACAAGCTTTGACCTCACACGCCTCCAGACGAAGGGCTCCTATTGTATATGCTGAATTCCTGCTGTGTAAGGATGTATATGTGGTGTTAAGCAGACCCCAGGGATGCAGGCCTGCGTCCTGCTAGATAGTGAAAGAAGAGAAAAGCAGGAGAGGAGTCTATGTTTACAGCCAGCATGCAATTACTGAGATGAAAGCAACTCGATCCTGCTGCATCTGGGAAGGAATTCAGCATGTCTATTCAATATCCATGAGAATGAGAGAGAGAGAGAGAGAGAGAGAGAGAGAGAGAGAGAGAGAGAGAGAGAGAGAGAGAGAGAGAGAGAGAGAGAGAGAGTGGGTTCTTTATTTATTCATTCACTAAGAAAAGGGCAATGTTAAAATGCCCGGTTTGATTAGGGTTAATTAAGAATTAACCCACAGAGAGTCAGGTACAGAGTGGGATCTGAACTTTAAGTTCAGCAGCTGCTATGCATGTAAGTGCTGATTTGTAGAGCAGTATTGTCATATAACAGCAGCAACAACTAACTGAGCTAAAAAGTTCCAGTTCTCATCCTCAGTAAATGTATATAATAAGATATTTAAATCTACAGTACATTTATCAGTTAATTGATAATTGTTTTTTCTGTTTCTGTTTTAAATTTAAAATATAATCATTATTGATTGAGAGGCCTCAACTAATTTCACAATTTAATGCTGAAAGATTTGCCATTATTATTATTATTATTATTATTATTATTATTATTATTATTGATGATGATGATGGCGATGATGATGATGATGATGATGATGATGATGATTGTTATTATTATTATTATTATTATTATTATTATTATTATTATTATTATTATTATTATTATAGACAGTCTGATTGACATCAACTTAAAAGTTAAAATCAAAATTAAATTAAATGGCTAAGTTTTAAAATAAGAGCTTTTGAGCTTTAGGAAATGATTAAGTATTGTCTCAATTAATGATCAATTAATGATTTAATTATAAAAAATTATAAATATTAATGCAACTCAAAATCTGAGATAACATGAACTAACCTGTAATAAATAATTTATTGAAAATACTCATGTACAACTTGTTCACCTCTGAAATGAATTTATTAGCCAATAAGAATCAGAATTACTTAATAAAGTCTTGTGTCAGTGCAGGTAAAAGACATAAAGGAAGGTAACTAAAATGACTACTGATTGCATTTTGATGAATATATCATTTACAAAAATTGATCAATCATTTAGTGCTCAATATAGTGTTAACATAATTAAAATCATTTATAAAACTTATTGTAAAATGTGACCAATGATGATTAATATTACAGAATACATTTTGTGTTATAAACCCAAAGTTATCTTCATGCACTTCCTGGTGTGTTACTATAATGATCATACTTCAGTGCTAATGAAATACAGGCAGAGGTGCTCTTTTGCCAGGCAAACACCTTTTGGCATAACAGCATGTGCCGCAGGTCTGAAAGTGCTGTGGGGTGGAGTGTGATTTTTTTTTCCACCCCCGTTGGTTCTGATTCGGAAAGCAACAGACTCTGAATCAGTAGGATTCCCTGCTCTACTGGAAACATGGAGTTTCAATGTGTCACCTGCTCAGTTTATAGACACGACATACCTATACTGATTAAACTCTTTTCACTAGAATTCTGAAGGTAAAGAGCAGATGAAAACATACATTATCATAGTGATGTCAATCCAGTATTAATGTTAATTAATTAGAACTTGACTGCATTGTGTTGAGCTTTGCAAAGGAAATGAATGAATAACAGTAATAATTCTGCAACAAATACACAGAAAATGAAAATTAAAACGTCAAGTGGTCACATGCAAATATGATGTCACAGCCATATTTGCATTTTCACAAGAACTGTGTTGATGTAATATATTTTATTCATTTGTAAACCACCTGACAGAATCATGTAAAGTCAAGGCAGCTTGTTTTCAGCTTAGCATTGCATGTGGCACCTGCGGTCAGTGCTGGTTTATAGTGAAAGCTGTCACGCAGTGATTCTGGATGTTTGATCCAGTTCAAATTATGTTTGATCATACAGAACCATAACACTATTTCTAATGGGCCACTGACTCTGTAATGAGAGCATTTGTGTCCATTGGACAAGAGAAGTTGTGTGTGTGTGCGTGTTAGTGTGTGTGTGTGTGTGTGTGTGTATGTGTGTGTACTGAGGGCGGGGGTATTAAATTTTTAAATCACTTTAATTACAAAAAAAGGAAAAATTGCATTAGATGGCCAAAAGCAATTATGGGAAACTTAATCTCCTTTGCAATTAGGCTCAGGGGCATTTTTTAACTATTGTAATTTACTTTTGCTACATTTCTATAAAGGTCAGTGTAAATTGCTTTGTGTTATTAGAACAAAGGCACAGCTGAAGGAGGGGGGGGCACGTTCCTCTAGATGATTCTTTATTCTCTTCTGTCCTTCCCTACTTCCATCTCTCCATCAAGACAGGACTGTTCCTGTTATAGAAGCCTGTGATGTGGTGACGACCTTGGATGTCTCTGCAGATAGATGTGCTGCAGCGGAAGCACTGCCATGATGCTGTGACAAACACCACGGAGCTCTGAGGAATTTCACGCTTCTGATTGGAAAATAACTGCACCGCTGGCCTCTCGTAGCTAAATAGAGCTGCCTGCCGCACGATGCCCTCTATCACTCTTCAGCCAGTTGATTTCATCCATCCATTACTTTGGATAAACTCCATACTGCCTCAGGTTGTTTTTACAAGTTTGTACATTGACAGGCAGTGTTATGGCAATAGTGTGTGTAGTCCATTAGAACATAACTGTACACTTCAGTATTACATATTTTCAAACATACTTTTTGTGATATTGTATCAATTTTCAAAAACTATTTTTTTTTTAATTATTATTATTATTTTTATATTTAAAGTTAAAAACATTTTGTGTTTAAGCCCCTGACCACTAGTGAGAAGTGTAATTTAACTTCAGTCATAAGACTCTTGCATGACATAAACAAGCAACTTAAAGGTGCACTGCTGACAGTTTCCCTAGACTACAGGGTCACAGTATATCACAATACATTGTATCACAGCCCCTGTATCATGATATGTGTAACCAGGTTCTTACCAGTACACTGTCCTAGTTACTAGTGATGCACCAAATATTTGGCAACTGAAATTATTCAGCCAAAAATGGCAAAAATAAAGACAAAATAATTTATACTGAACAATGAAATTTTTTAATGACACTGTTAACTTTTTGGACTTTCAAAATTCTGCTTTTCTCACCAGTTAACTAAACACAGATTCACCAGCACAGTTACAGTTTGGTGGTGAAATGGAAGAAGACAACAACCTACAAGCACATCCTTTACAAACTACACTTGTTATGATGAAACCAGAATACAGACGCTTAGCTTTGTGTTTGTGGTAGCCATTTTGCTACAGTGGTTGCAGTGTTACCAGTTACCAGTGTTACCGTCTCACAATTACCAGAAAAAATGTTAAGTGTTTCAGGATCTGTAGCCAATGACAATCACATTAAACACACATTATTTTTTTTTATTAAATATTAGTAATACCGGTAATTGAACACACACATATTCATAATTTATTTATTTTATATACAAATATAAAATAATAATTAATTAAAGCATAGCACCACCAAGCAAGATATGGTAATATACTGAATTGTAATCCCTGTATCACGATGAGTATCATATCAAGTGCTTCTTGCTAATATACAGCCATACTGAACACTGCTTTTTATTATAGATGTATTCTGAGTCATGGACAATGGACAATATATTCACTTTCCTAGGAACAAGGAGCACCTTTTCCTTTTTTAATTTATTTTTAATACAACCCCTATAATCAGAAAAAGTTGAAAGTAACGTGAAAATGATGTGCTTATGTTCCCTGACTATAAGTACTCTTGAAGGTACCAATCTAGCACCTTTTATCCTGAGAATACCTAAAGAAAGTGACGAGAGAAAATTGCTGGGCTATGCCTTTAATTTCACATAAATCATACTGAACAGACTCACAGGTTTTGTGTTATTCTACTAAAGGCTCTGAAATACTTTTTTGAGGGAAGTATTGTCATTGCACAGTCCCTAATTGCTATTTCTAACTCAAACACACTCTCTTGCATCCCGGACCGGTGCAGGGGGCGCGGCGCTCCCTCTCTCCGCCCATCTGTCCAGCAATGAGACGGAGAGCCAAAAAGGCCAAAAAAGCACGAGGAGAGACAGCTGGAGCCCAGTCACACGGAAAGTGACAAATTACTACCTTAATGACTGCCATTCATCATCTCTTCCCCTTACTCTCTCTCTCTCACTCTGTCTCCTCTCGTCTTTTCTCCAGTGGAACTACACCAACACCTTGAGCTCTATCTACTACTACAAACAGCAGCAATGGACGAGGATGGAGAAGAAAAAGTTGCAGGGAAATGAGAGAGAGGAGAGCGAAAGTAGGTTAAATAGCATATGGGAAGTGGAAACGTCCAGTGGCACTGGCAACACGGCCTTATTTGGGATAAAATGGCAGCAGCTACAACACTGTATCACTGTCAGGCCTGAATATCATTTCTAACATTTCAACATCTGTTTTGTATCATTTGATTGCATTGTGTGATGTTTACATTGCATGACTGCCAAGTAAGTGGATGATCACACAGAAGGCAAGTCATCACACAGAACAAGTGCTAATTACTGAAATTAGATTCTTATTACTAAAACATCACTATTATTATTATTATTATTATTATTATTATTATTATTATGTAAATTCCAGTTGGTCTTTACATGTGTACCAACAGAAATGGTCCAAAACTCAATGACCATGACCGTTTTCCAGCTTCTGTAAGATGAATAGGTGGAAATACTGTATGTAAATGATTTTATGACATCACAAGAACTATGAATTCAAATTGGTTTGTTCCAGAAACATGTTATGACTGTAATGGGAATGCCACAGTTCAAAACTTTGAAGGCATTACATAGTACATAATCATATATGTACATAGTTCAAAGTGCAAATTGTAGAATAATAAAATATAATAATAATAATAATAATAATAATAATAATAATAATAATATTAATAAGTTGTCAGAAAAGTTAAATTTTTCTTGAAATCATTTTCTCTGTTCTCCTATAACGTCACCATTTCAGAGATATCAGGTTTTCTTATAACAAAACACTTCCGTTCTTAATTTTTCAGTCTCATTCACAACTGAAGGCCACTTCAGGTCTCTCTTAGTGACTGTAAAAGGCTACAGTGAGAAAGTAGAGGTATCTGTTTGTGCTCTTTATGTCTGTATGGCTCAGCATGGCCTCAACAGTGTGTTAGTAGGGCCAGCCTGCCAACGCTGACACCTATTTAGGGATACGGAGCAGTCAGGCCTATCAAAACACACCCACTTCACACGCTATGCCAGCGCAAATGCTGGAACAGAATCCTGCTCTCCCATACACACACAGACACCCGCACACCCACACTTCCTTTAATCAGGTTGGTCACAGCAGTCATTAGCAAAGCATGAGCAGAAATCATCTGCTTGCTTTAATTAAGCAAAGTTGCAATTTATTTGCTTAAAAGAGACTCTTTATCAAACGATTTGCATTTTTCCTCCCCCAAAAAGGGTACTTTGATATTTCACTGTGCTCACTCACAGCATTCAGTGCCTCCAGCCTACAACTCCAGCATAATCCTTTCAAAACAACTCTGAATTTCAGCTGAGGAACAAGTTGAGACTACAAATCAGATCAGCTTGTCTGAGGCAGTGTACTATTACAGGCTGGGGACAGGACCCTGTCTGGTGAATGGTTAATGATGGAACACAGCAAAAAAGAGAAAGTTTAATAGTATGTGGAAACCTGAAACTTTCTGCAATTTGTTTCCAGAAATTTATTGGAACAGCAATACTGTAATGGACATCTATGGTGGAAATCAACACAAGTCACATAAGCCCTTTAAAAATCCCTCTAGAAATGTAAAAACTGGCCTCATTTTTCTTTCTTATTTTATATTATATTCTCAATATTGTTAGGCATAATTGCCACTACAATAGCTATTGCAATTTTTTTTTTTCATTTCTAGATATCACTACACTAGATATGGTTTATATACACAACAGAAACACAGACATATCAGTAGTTAATTGAGGGAATTGGATTTTCAAATGGGATGTCTACTAACCATTTTTATGCATAAACACTAACATGGACTTTCATTGAGCCATGTATGGAGACTTAATACAGGCGTCCAAACACTCTCCTGAATCAAAGACACCATCAGTACAATAATAAACAGAGATTTGGCACAAAATCCCAAATCTATCCCCTAAGACCAGTGCAACCCTTCAGATCCTTTCTATTACTACTATAGAAAATTACATCTGGGCAAAGCCTGGTGCAACAGGAGCACTCAGGTCAAGGAGAAGCGGCCACATAATCCCATGTTCTTGTAACTGGGTGGCCAAATATAGCTTTAGATCTCTGGAGATGAACACACATCAAGGCATTACAGAGAAGGTCTTTTTGTCTATTAATGAAACATTTCAACCCTACCAATGCTCCAGAATCCTGAAATGGATGCATTATAAAATTGATAGCTCGAGTTCTACACTGGAGGAAAAATGCCCTGAATTTAGCTGATTGATTTCTACATGAACAAAAAATGCTAAATCAACACAAATGTTTGTCACTTTGCTTAATTTCAAAATAACATGTACAGCATATGTGTGGAAATAACACAGACATCTCCACATATAAATGAATTATGGTTCTCAACATACCTGTGCTCAACACAGCTGTAATATATTTGATAAATTTTTTAAAGCATTTATATATAAATCCACAGTGGTCCCAAAAATGACTTTGGACATTTGTGACATTTTTAAAATGTATTATGTTTATGTTCCTTTTTGGCAAAGTATTATTTCAAAAGGCAGTTTTGAAGTTTTTGCCGGTTTTCAGATCATTCTTGCTGGAGTAGCTTCTCTGCAGACTTCTGCAGGTTTGCATCCAAAATACCTTTGTACACTTCTGAGTTCACAAACCCATCAATGAACACAAGCTCACTGACAGCACTGTATGAAACAGCCCAGCCTTTGATGTCTGCAGCTTTTTACAGTATCCTTAGTGCAGTCAGGAAGGAATGGTTCTCCAGGCTTTCTCCACAACTCAATCAGTCTGATAAACATGTTTTTCTCTGCAGATGTATAACCCTAAGCCACTTTAAGTGACCTCAAGACCTTTAAACATTCAAGTTTAACAATGAAGGTGTATTAAAACTTATTGGCGGCACTGTGTGCAAAAATGTATATCTACAGTTGCATACAAAACACCCCTAGAACATAGCACATATTATATACATATAAAATATTTAATTATAAAATGTGCCTGAATATCTGAGCAGGCTACATTTTATCTTTCAGATAATGATACATTCAGTAGATCAACAGTAAGTGTGCATTAATGTGCAGAAGTTTGAAGTCTGTAGAAGATGCTCATGTAGAAAGCAATGGTTAGGGTTAATTTTTGCATACACCCAGACATTTTGCAGTCATAGATGTGAGTTGAATGAGTAATTATATTAAAGCAATAAGCCATGAGAGGCCATGTGTTACTGTGATTTTATCACAGGGAAGGGTGTCTTTGGCACAACGTGAAGCGGGTGATAAAATTCCCTGTGATAAAATCGCAGTAACGCACGGCCTCGAGTGGCTTTTTGCTTTTATAAAATGGTGATCAACATAAAATATGATAAAACATACCAATGTTCAATTCATAAATTAGAATTAAAATATTATTTTAATCAATAAACTACTCTTCTGCCAGTAAATATAGTCCACAAACAGTTAACTCTATTGCCAGGCAACATATCAATCTACAGCATCTGATATCAGTATATTACACTTCATGACATTTGGAATAAAACAACAACAATAAAGTGGAACTTCAGTATTTGATTAATAATGTAAGCCAACATAGCTTCGGAAACCATATGATTCACCTTTTCCGTTCTTCACTGTAGCATAACACTGACAAAGTATGTGGTTCAGATCTGTTTTGGTGACTTTTTCAAAATCAACAGTGATGTTTTTCTCAGCACAACAAGTCTGAAAACTTAATTTCCTCAGTTTTCCATTACTTCTATCTCCCTGAGAGTCTTCTTTTTTCATTCTCTTCAGTTCTGTCCATCTCTTTACACCATTCACCTACTGTTAATCCAGCCAGATAATCACAACTGACCTTAAAACGTTATATTTTCAGTGAGCTGCAACCTAGTTTAACTAAAGTCGTTAAACTCATAGCACATTAATACATAATTCAGACGTTGTGAGGAGGTCGGAGTCGTGCTATACCGTGATCAGGTTTTTGGACTGGAACTCTCTGTTTTATAAAATTGCTTTTACAAGACATGAGAGTGAACATTACTGATAATGTTTTTACTTATTTTCGTTTACAAGGTTTCTTTTCTGGGTTCTCACTTGTTGTCAGTGGGATCAGTGCCATACAGTAACACTGTGCATATGAACAGAATGTGTTCATTGTGATGCTGTAATGCTGTAGTACTGTGAGTGAGTGTTTTAGGTTGGATGGGTCAAGAAAAAAAAGATGGATACATCAAACAGTACAAAGTTTGAAATATGTCACTGTCAATAAATACAGTTTACCTTTCTGAATTAAATTACACAGTAAATCTGCCAGTGTTAAATCAACACTATTAGAGTTAAATTAACACTGAGAGTGTCAAAATGTAACACTCCCAGTGTTAATTTAACTCTAATAGTGTTGATTTAACACTGGAAGATTTACTGTGTATAAACACAGATGAACTTCCCAAATTTGTGTAAATATTAGATGCATTTCCATGTTTATCAGGGACCACAGCATTGTTAATGAACTATATTGTTTGGCAGAAAAACAGATTGCAGTGATTATTATTATTTATTATCAGTAATAAATTGAATTATTTATTGAACACTTACGTTATTCGATGCTAATGTATGTCATTGCGTAAACTACTATCATTGATAAACTACTTCAACACAAGGCTTCTAGCTTTGAATTTATTTGAGCTTTCTTCACCAGTATAGTGCACTGCGCTGGCTGCCCTGCCTCTCATGTTCACTGATTAAAATGTTTCCTCTGCTATAGCTGGTGTCAGGATGTCTTTGCATACACAGCGAATGATATGAGCATGTGTGCTCAGGACGAGATTAGAATTCCAACACACAGAATGACACACACACACACACACATATACAGTGACGTCTATACGTGCGCACATACATCCCCACACATACACAGCTGATTGTCAATTATGCTCAGCCCCCTGACTCAGGCCGTTCCCCATGCTGTATTACCATATAAATTACATCCGTGTTGTTGTTGTGGATTGATGATATTGTTATGGATTCCACACGGTCTCTCTTATTGAATAGAATGGGAATAAATGGCTTCCATCAAGACCTGGCCCCACCTCACCGCTGAGAGATACACATCCATTCACTTACGAATTAAAGCCTCTCAGCTCTGTAAAGTTAGCTTGGGTGCCGATGCCCTAACGCACTCGCACAAGCTCTCTTGCCCTCTCTCACTTCTCAAAATCGCACGTGTGGGTAAGTGTGATACCACACACAAGGTTCCTGCTTGGCAACAGCTTGCAATTTCATCCGGAGCCGGGGTATGTTGCATCACATATATTATTAGCAAAATGTTTACAACTTTTTTTTTTACATTGTGCTGAAAGAGTTTTAAACAAAGCATTTAAAACTTATTTAAATGGGGCAAACAGCTGTGTCCTCAAACTGCAACAATCAAGGCCTGTTTCTTTATAAAGCACCTATACAATATTAACTGGGAAAAAGTATTGAGACACCTTTTCATTCATTGTTCCTTCTGAAATCGGGAGTATTAAAAAAGAGATGTTCCTACTTTTGTTGGAGCCACTGTCCAGGGAAGTTTTTTTATTTTTATTTTTAGAATCTAGTGCATCGCTGTGAGATTTAATTGCATTCAGTAACAATAGTTTTAGTGAGGTCGGGATGTTGATCACCACCTCACAGCATCCTCAGCTCATCCTAAAAGTACTGGATGAAGCAGTATCATTACAGAGAACACAGTTCCACTGCTCCACAGCTCAATGCTGGGGGATTTATACCCCTCTAGCCCACACCTGGCATTAGCCATGGTGCTAATAGGCTAATGTTTATCAGCGCCAATGTGTCCTGTTCTATTGGCAGCACTTATCTAACAGAAACAAACAAGCTGTGTGTTGGCATTTGCACATCAATCATCAGGTGCAACTTAAGGTAGCTGAATACATTAATTAAAAAAGATGTTCACAAACATTCAAATATATAGTGTTTGTTTAATTTTTGCCTAAGCTGCTTTCTGATTTTGCTTGTCCTAGTTTGTGCCATGTGAATTATAATAATTAATAAATAAATAAATAAATACATAAATAAATAAAAATCTGACTTCTTCTGGAAGCAAAGCCGCAATTTTACACAAAAACTGCTACAGCACACCAGGGCATGCCACTCAGCTCCCAACATGAGCCACACAACATCAGAACACTGAAAAAGCTCTCTGGCAGCAACACTGACTCCCTCCTGTTACTGTATATGCGCATCTTTAAAGGCAAGAGCAGGAAAAGGTTGTTAAAGGCTTCATTAATAATAATATCCACATATCACCTTTGATAGAACAGGTTACTGTCTTCTTTCTCCTATAGCTGTTAAAAAGCCCTCTCTTCTGCTGACATATGGCTTGACATTTTGTACGAAAAGCGCAAGGAGCTACCTGTGTGCCGATACGATGAGGCAGCACATGAGCAGCACCTCAAGGTCAGTGGTGAAACTCTGGACACAGAGATGGAGGCCATGACACACAGGGCTGCAGTGATCTCTGAACAGTCTCAGGAGATTCATCATTGCCTGGGTTCTTCATATTAGTGTTCAACTTCCAACAACACACAGATGGCTACATCTGCACACAATTTTCCTTTTAAAAACAGTATTTTTACATTGTAAGCTTACATTGTCCCATTTATTTTATTTTAATTTTTAATTTTTGTGAACGACTGCTTTAAGGTATATAGCTCCTTTCATCTACACTCTATACTGCAAACTGCATGATGCTGACTTTCCACATCACACAGGAGACAGAAGCTGGAAGGAAGGCCTGTACATGTGCATTCATGTCTCCTAAACTGAAATCATAACTCATCCCAGTCTGTCTACCTCAGCATGACCACATAACATACACGGCTCAAAAAAATAAAAGGAACACTAAAATAACATCCTAGATCTCAGTGAATAAAATATTCCAGTTGAAAAATATGTATTACATAGTGGATGCGTTGAGAACAAAATAACATAAAATGATCACTGTAAATCAAAATTATTACCCCTTGGAGGTCTGGATTTGGAATCATACTCAAAATCTCATACCACCCTCATGGAGTTTATTTCTGACAGTTAGAGCAGAAACATGGATATTAGTGGCCTGCTGGAGGTTATTTTGCAGGGCTCTGGCACTGCTCCTCCTGTTCCTCCTTGTACAAAGGAGGAGGTAGCGGTCCTGCTGCTGGGTTGTTGCCCTCCTACGGCCCCCTCCATGTCTCCTGGTGTACTGGCCTGTTTCCTGGTACCTGTTCCATGCTCTGGACACTGTGCTGACAGACACAGCAAACCTTCTAGCCACAGATTGCATTGATGTGCCATCCTGGATGAGCTGCACTACCTGAGCAACTTCTGTGGGTTGTAGACATCACCTCATGCTACCTCTATGGTGAGAGAACTGACAAAATGCAAAAGTGACCAAAACATCAGCCAGAAAGGATGAGAACAGAGAAAAGGTCTATGGTCACCACCTGCAGAACCACTCCTTTATAAGGGTTGTCTTGCTAATTGCCTCTCCTTTCTACCTGTTGTCTGTTCCATTTGCACAACAGCTGGTAAAATTGATTCACAATCAGTGTTGCTTCCTAACTGGACAGGTTAGTTTCACAGAAGTGTGGTTGGCTTGGAGTTACATTTTGTTGTTTAAGTGTTCCCTTTTTTTGAGCAGTGTATTTGACATGAAACTGATCCAGAACTACATATAAAAAGTGGCTGAAAACTGATTTAAAAAGATTTTATATGTTAAAGTTCTGAATAAATAAGTCACATTTGAGTCACATCTATGGAAACAAATCAGATTTGCACAACTTCAACCATACAATGTGAAAATGGTTGAAGTAGCATAGATCACACTGCGAAAGATCTGGCATATCTTTAAAAAGCCCTGAAAAAATCAGTTCTGTAACACTTTAACCCTATGATGTAAACATTGATGAAGTGGCTTAAATCAGATTGCAAAAAAAAACATGTTCACACAGCTCTGAAAAAATCTATTCTGCACCACATCTATCAAAGTTCTGAACATATGTGAAAATGGCTGAAGGGGCTGAAAACAGATTCCAAAATATAGGTGTTCATACAGCTCTGAAAAAAAGAAAATCAAATCTGTACCACTTTAGCCATATAATGTGAACGTGATTAAAGTGGATTCAAACACATTGAAAAAACAAAACATTAGGTATTTGTGTTTATACAGCTCGGAAAAAATCGAATTAGAACTTTTTCAACCCTATAATGTAAACATGGCTGAAAGCGAAGTGAAAAAGATTAGGTTTCTGTGTTCTCACAGCTTTGGAAAAATCACAGCAGTGTCACATAAAGGCAGAAAAATGGGTTCAGACCACTTCAAACCCAGTAATATGAACATCACAAGTCTCTGATGCTGATGTACTCTACTGTCCCATCAGCAGCATGATGGCACTAAGTGACTGAGCTTACACTAATGCCACCACCACATACTGTACACACATGTGCTGTTGGTAAAACTGCTGACTCCACTCTCACGCTTATCAGCTGGTGAGAAGGCATTGTGTACGCTGTATGAATTGCTAATTGCGTTCAGTCCTGCTTTGATGTCTCTGCTGGCAAAGCTCTATTTTTATCATTGACAGAAGAGGGAACGCATGAGAACTAAAGCACTTTCTCCTCAACACTTTTTCCTCCATCTCATCTCTCATACATCCCTGACTCCCATTCTCTCCATCCATTCCTCTTCTTCCATCTATCCACCATCTCCACTATCTTCAGAACCCTCCCATTTCAGCAATGAAGATCAAAGCATGGAGAAATAAACCTCTCCTCTGTCATCTGAAGATAACATAAGCCTGTCAACTCCACTATGCCACTCCAATCACAAACTGTCACTGTTTGCTTGATTTTGCAGGGCGTGTGCATCTAAGCACACTTTTTTCCCCCCACATTCACTTCACTCATCTCATCCGTTTTTCATCTCCTCTTTGCCATCATTTCTCTGCTTACAATTGTTATTTTCTGTTCTTTTGCTTTGTTTTTTTTCTGCATCTTGCAGAAGTTACCAATGATGTTAATCCACAAATCCACATATATGGGCTTACAGACCTGAACTGATGGGTTCTGAGGGGTTTGGTCACAGATGCCGTTGGTTTGGGAAGCAGGTTTTAGCAGTGCAATGTTTAGACCTCATGAGAAGATTGCTGAGGAAAGCTTCGAGCCTCCTTTTCTTGCTTTAAAAAGCAGGAATATGGCTGGAGGAAGGGCTGAATGTGCTATACTTATGTATTAGAGTGCTAAAAATATGCTGAATGTAAGCAGTAAGAGATGTGACTGCACCTAGCTTTAGTGCAGCAACCCATTCATAAATATTTCACACTTAATACACCAATATGCATCTGCACGAATGACAAATAGGACAGCCATGTACTTGTTGTCAGCCAAGCCCACACGCATACTCTACTGTACAATATGGACAAAATGGTATTACTGTGGTTGTAAATATAGGCCTGTGCAAAAGTTTTAGCCCCCCTAGAATGTTCGATTTAAAAAGCTATTTACTGTACGTGGGAAGTACAGGTGTATATGCACAACCCCCTTTCCCACAAATACTACTAGAAGAAATCAAATTAACATAACATTAAAACTTATTCTGGATTTGATATATGAGAATGTTTTCATTTCACCTTTTCCAAAACTCCACAGTTCAGCATTATTACACAATACCAGTAGGCCAAGTAAAAAAAAAAAAATTGGTGATCATCCTTTTTCACCAAAAATGTTGGGTTGGGGGGGAGGTGTTTTTTTTTTTTTTTTTTTTTTTTTTTTTTTTTTTTT
>BRDA01088780.1:0-19616 GCA_036984385.1 Crenuchus spilurus
TGGACCAAATGTACATTTTCAATATAAGGGCCACATATAGCTCACATGCAGTTTGCCATGCCGACAGTGTGCCAGCAGTGCTATTTCTCAGCCAGACGTGGCCTACATCATTGTTTGGGATGCTTATAGTTAACTGCTGAACACATAAAATGTCAGAGCTTTTAGATTTTTAGTCCCAGAAGTCATTTACTTCAGGCTAATATACAGATCTGTAGGACTGAAAATCTTAAAGTGCCTCTATTTTCAGTGGTCAGTAGTAAACTAAGTATGCATCATTATATTACAAATCTTACATTTGAAGGGTTCTTTTACAAAAACTGTAAACATTTTGTATTTATTTTAGGTAGTTTTGACATACAAACATGAAGATTTGGGCAGATTGAGAATATAGTGGATCAGGAAAATGTTAAGACGTATAGCTCATTCTAAAATATGTCCTAATACTGCTTCATTTTTGCACTCTATCAGAGGCAAGACTCACAATATTATACAGTATTTACAGCTCAGATCTGTGTACAATAGTCAGACCTTGTAAGGGGAATTCAGATAAGCTGAGAGCAGGTCTGCTCAGTCTATTTTAAATGTGCACACAAGACGAACAGCTGTCACCAGCCAAACTGTGAGAAAACAAGTAAAAGCTGCAAACTGTGCACTTCTTCACTGTGACTATGAGCTTTCTTAACCCTGTAAAACCAAGTACATCATACTTGTATTTTATACAATTTAAGACCTCTATCATAAGTGTGAATTTAAATGCTAAATTATGTAGCTCATTTCTTATTACAGAAAGAATAAATGACCTTATACAGTGTATCACAGTAGTGAGTACACCCCTCACATTTCTGCAGATATTTAAGTAAATCTTTTTATGGGACAACACTGACAAAATGACACTTTGACACAATGAAAAGTCGTCTGTGTGCAGCTTATATAACAGTGTACATTTATTTTTCCCTCAAAATAACTCAATTTACAGCCATTAATGTCTAAACCACCGGCAGCAAAAGTGAGTACACCCCTTTAGCGAAAGGTCCTGAAGTGTCAATATTGTGTGTGGCCACCATTATTTTCCAGAACTGCCTTAACTCTCCTGCGCATGGAGTTTACTAGAGCTTAACAGGTTGCCACTGGAATGCTTTTCCACTCCTCCATGATGACATCACAGAGCTGGCGGATATTCGAGACTTTGCGCACCTCTACCTTCCGCTTGAGGATGCCCCAAAGCTGTTCTATTGGGTTTAGGTCTGAAGATATGCTTGGCCAGTCCATCACCTTTACCCTCAGCCTCTTCAATAAAGCAGTGGTTGTCTTAGAGGTGTGTTTGGGGTCATTATCATGCTGGAACACTGCCCTGAGAGCCAGTTTCCAGAGGGAGGGGATCATGCTCTGCTTCATTATTTCACAGTACATATTGGAGTTCATGTGTCCCTCAATGAAATGTAACTCCCCAACACCTGCTGCACTCATGCAGCCCCAGACCATGGCATTCCCACCACCATGCTTGACTGCAGGCATGACACACTTATCTTTGTACTCCTCACCTGATTGTCGCCTCACATGCTTGAGACCATCTGAACCAAACAAAATAATCTTGGTCTCATCAGACCAGAGGACCTGGTTCCAGTAATCCATGTCCTTTGTTGACATGTGTTCAGCAAACTGTTTGCAGCCTTTCTTGTGTACAGACTTCAGAAGAGGCTTCTTTCTAGGGTGACAGCCAGGCAGACCAATTTGATGTAGTGTGCGGCGTATGGTCTGAGCACTGACAAGCTGACCCCCCACCTCTTCAATCTCTGCAGCAATGCTGACAGCACTCCTGCATCTATCTTTCAAAGACAGCATTTGGATGTGACGCTGAGCATGTGCACTCAGCTTCTTTGGATGACCAACGCGAGGTCTGTTCTGAGTGGACCCTGCTCTTTTAAAATGCAGGATGATCTTGGTCACTGTGCTGCAGCTCAGTTTCAGGGTGTTGGCCATCTTCATGTAGCCCAACAATTCATCTTTTAAGATCCTCAGATAGTTTTTTACCATGAGGTGCCATGTTGGAACTTTCAGTGACCAGTGTGAGAGCTGTACTATAAAATTGAACACACCTGCTCCCTATGCACACCTGAGACCTAGTAACACTAATGAGTCACATGACAAACAGTGCTCAGTTTGGACATTCAGGGGTGTAGTCTCTTAAGGGTGTACTCACTTTTGTTGCTGGTGGTTTAGACATTAATGGCTGTATATTGAGTTATTTTGAGGGAAGAATAAATTTACACTGTTATATAAGCTGCACACAGACTACTGTTCATTGTGTCAAAGTGTCATTTTGTCAGTTTTGTCCCATAAAAAGATATAAATATCTGCAGAAATGTGAGGGGTGTACTCACTACTGTGATACACTATATAATGTTGATCATTATAGCTTATAGTTCATAATCAATAAAAGGTTTGAAATGCATCACTCTTTGTAGTGAATATGAAACATGCGAGTTTAATTATGAACAAAAATGAACTTTTTCCACAATATAATTTTTGGAGATGTACTAGTATTTTAGTAGCTTAAAAATAATTTAAGAGCACCAAGTGGCTCAGCACACTAAGGTGCCGTCACTATGATCTGAGAACTACGAGTTTGAATCCCGATCATGCTGCTTGCCATTGGCAGCCACGGCCCAAGAGAGTAAAATATGGCCGTCTCTGGGCTCAGGCATCTGCCAGCTGATCCATCAGAACTGGGGTTCAATTGGCTACAAAAACACATTGGGGAGAAATCAGGTAAAAAAAAAAAAAAAAAAAAAAAAAAAACCACACACACACACATATATATATATATATATATAAAATTGCATAAATTTAAATGCATAATATTTTGCTCATGTTTTTGTTTGAGTGTGCAACAGACTTTCATAGTGAAGAACCATGCAAAGAGCAATTTGAAGCATGTAAAAGCATCTTCTACGAGTTATCACGGTTTTGTATGTAAACACTGCCTTTAAACTCCTGAAGACTGTCTAAACACTCATTTATCAGAAACTCCAACACACTCAGCAGACATGTTGACATTGTGTACGTTCTTGCAACGTTGATACATTGTAATGAGGTTCTGTGCCTGCTGCTAAACACTGCTGAAAATACACAACTTGTTTGATTGATCTTTATGAAATCATCTGAAGTCATCTGAAATGTCATTTTACCTAGAAGAGCCCTAATCTGAGCAACATTAGATGTTGATCAAGTTTAAAAGCCACTGAGCACATAATTCAAGAGGAGAACTGCAACTCAATATCTGGTTTGCATAGAATGTTTATTTAATATAATTTACATCAATATTTAAACAAAAAGCAGAATAAATCACATTTGCAGAACAGCCTTCCCTCGCTCTGAAGCATAAATCCTTTTCCACAGTGAGCCCCCACCTGCAAGAGAAAAGATCTTTTATCAGAACACTAGCAGCTGTTCAGACATAATGCAAGCATCTGCTAAGTGTACAAAACAAACTTTA
The DNA here is from genome assembly GCA_036984385.1 of Crenuchus spilurus. Taxonomy (NCBI): domain Eukaryota; kingdom Metazoa; phylum Chordata; class Actinopteri; order Characiformes; family Crenuchidae; genus Crenuchus; species Crenuchus spilurus. The sequence goes on from BRDA01088780.1 coordinate 3,497, forward strand.
GCATGACAGTAAATCAGCTGATATTACATTTTCAAACAGAAAGTGAGCACCAGTGAACAAGTACAAATTCTCAGTCAAAACAAGAGATATTAAGAGTTCAGCAGGTTTTAGTAACTTATATAAAAACATAAACCTTCGCAAACTGTATTTTTGCCATACAAACTACGAAAGCAAATAATTTAGGTAGTTTATGGACTAATCTCTCATTCTCCATGATATCCAAAATATAACTACATTTCATGATGGCAAGTGTACTAATTTTTCAGTGGAAGTTGGTCAAATTGGATGACAGTCAACTTACTTTGGGCAATATTTATTTATTGCACTTTTAAGGCTAGGTCACATTATTTGGTTCACTTTATTTACCTAATAAAATAATACATTGGCTGAAGGCTTGCTTGGATGTCTAATTTCTTCTGCTTCAGATTTAACAATTCATTCACAAATATTTGAAAAAACATTGAAATGTAAATATTGCTACATTTTGAGATTTTTCTTTGCAGGACATTGGCTTTTAAAACGTGACTTTTAAGGACATATAATCTGCAAATGTTTTACTGGTACAGAAATTATGCTTCAGGCATTTGTGTAGCCATGATGCGTATCATTACTAATGGTGGCCATGAATCTTCATTAACTGTCCACTACATTTTTATGGTAGATTAGGAAAAATTGCTTTTTTTTAGGAAATGATTAATCGTCTGGAGTTGGCTTTCCCGAGGTGAAGCTGGATAATAGACCTGTCCCAGTGTTCGCACCTATCTCAAATATTCAATGTAGGGTTAGTGGCTGAGGAAAAAGTGTCACCTCACATTTGTTAAGCTTTAAAAATAAAACCACATGCAATTTCTAAAAACTCTAATGACCAATGTGTAGCCAACATATGTTTGTTCAGTTCTGAGCTCAAAAGTCTTGGTTAGAAATGTTTAGAGTGTTTTTTCACAATATATCAGCACATCTGAAAATAGGTTTTTGGAAAGTCTAAGTTTAGAGCAGATTTAATCAAAATATAGATTTATGACACTCTTACTGTTCTGACACTGTTGTTGCTGAGTTTGTGATGAACAAAAGCCTGTGTAACACTTTGAGGAAAAATAATTTTAAATGGGTGTAATATGTTAAAAAAAAAAAAAAATCAAGCCATGTCAGACTACATCAGAGGGTCAGAAATACACTCAGACTACAAAGGGTTAATATAAGAAAACACATGCTTACCATTACAATTCACTCCAGCTTTATATCTTAAAACCAAGTGCCCTCATACACTCCTTGTGAGCCTCAATAAGACTTGTGCAACTTTCTTCACCCTTTTCGATGATGCTACCAACAGAAAACACATACAGAGTTATATTTATGATCTGTGGTCACCTGTTTAGTCATCATTTCAATCTACAGTATTAAAGAGATCTGCTTTTGTTGGAGTAACTACTGTCCAGGAAAGGCTTTCTCTTAGATTTTGTAGCACTGCTTTGAGGATTTGAATGCACAACTACTCCACAGCTCAATGCTGGGGGTCTTCACATCCCTCTAGTCCACTGGCAGTAGATATGGTGCCAATAGGGTCACGTTTAGTGCTAATGGCAGTACTCCTCTACAAGGGCTAGACAAAATGGGTGTACATCTGTGTCAACGTAAAGTAGCTGAATACATTAATTAGAAAGGGTGTCCACAAACATAGTGTACCTGATCTAAATGTGCATCAGTGATAAATAGTCATACCCTCATAGTGAGGTAAAGAACACCTCATTATCTGTGACTAGAATCACACTGTGACCCTGGACTCTCAAGACCAAATACAGCCAAGTTTTGATAGCATGTATTAAGTGCCAAAAAGGAGTCACCACATTTAGATACGGTAACCCTTTATTAGTCCCACAGTGGGGAAATTCATGAGTGCTGTTTGTAATTATATAACAACTAATAATTTAGCTCTGTGTTGAAATTTCCAAACTGTACTGAAGAACATGATCTCCATACCACGCATCTCTTGCTTTTTTTGTTTCAGGACATGCGCAGCATGGTTTCAGTGGTTTCTTCTCTTGTGTTCCCTCAATTGCAGGTGTGGACTCCACACTGGCAGCTGAAATAGTCGACATGATCTTGCAGGATCAGCTGTAATAGCAGAGCATAAATATTATTGGCTTTATTTAAAGTCTGAAAACTGATCAATTGAATACAACTACATTTATTCCAGGCTTTGTAACTGCCATTGTCTATTTTTAAATCCCACCTTTAATCATATTTTATTCCAATTAACTCTCAATGATGATCAAGCACACCAAGCTTCTCTGTGTACCAACGTTGTTTAATTTTATTAGATTTGTCACTTTGCTTTTCACTCAACGTGAGGACGGGTACCACAATTGATCCTTGGTTTCTCTTCAGGTTATTCATGGGCATTTGGACCCAGTTTCCCTTTTATGTATGTCACAATGGTGGTCTGGTTGCTTTGTACTGGTCTCATTATTTTACATTTTTTGTTATTCATTTTTTTCACGTTTTCATATTACATAATATAGAGTTTATTAAATGAAGAGAAACCCCAGTACAGGGGCAAAAAGTAATTAAAATAAAATAAACTGAATTAAAAATAAAATACAAAACTAAATTTTCAGACATAGAAATCTGTCAGTCAATCAGAAAGAAGTATTTCTCTTCCTCTTCTAATATTATTAAAAGCACTAAATATTCCGAATACTTTAAAGTAGATCCGGTAAAGACTTTTAATCACCGCTCTGTATTAATGCCCTGGACACTGAACGGTAACTATAATATGAACATTTGTTTATTTACAACCTGTGATTAGTTAGTCCCGATTATTTCTTACGTAATATACCTCAAACATTACATTAAGCAACGATAGAAGTTAACATGTGCGTTTATTGCCACGTACATCGATTAAAGACTCAAATATAGAACTTTTATTAACTATTTTATCATTTTAACTGATTAAATAACCTCTACTAGGACACCATGAGCTAACGTCAGCTAGCATTTCTCTACATTAACTGTTTCTCAGCTCCAGCAAAGAAAAGTCTTAATAAATTCTGTTCCCAACATTTATGACTTACATTTCCTAACAGTTATGAAGACAAATTTTATCTAAATAAAGAGTTGTCTGAACATTTACCTCAGAAATAGGAGAGCTGGTGTGTGTCCTTCCTCAAACAGCGTGGTAAACCGAAACATTATACAACATCCGGGAAAAACAGCTCTCTTCAAAATAAAAGACTGAAGACTACGTCGAAATAGTACTTATTTCACATCTATTTGTTTGTTATAATGTTATATATATTTATCTTATGTTAAAAAACAAACGTGCACTAAAATTGGTTTAAAATAAGATACAATAAAATAAAATGGCTCCACATTTTATGGGCAGCTGTGGATAGGGTTGGCAACTTAATAAACGTACACACATACAAATTAGTCAATACATTTCGTTACTAGTCTTTAGCAATATTGTTATGTTGTTAAAAAAGTAACAGTTAAAACTACACTCTTAAAAGAAATGGATTTTCAAGGGTTCTTTAGTAAAGAAAAAAATGAACACTCAAAGAAATGGTTCTTTGCATGATGAAAGGGTTCTTGAGATGAGGAATGTGCTGTAGATGGTTCTATATACCAACTTTTGAAAAAGGTTCTATATAGTAACAAAAAGGGTTCCTCTATTACTACAACCTTGACATTGTAACTACATCAGAAAATTATGGGCTATATAATTCTGTATAGAATTCTGTATAGAACATCTTCTATACTATATGTATTTTACATCTACAGCACATCCCTCATCAATCTGAAAAACCTTTTAACCATGGAAAGAACCCTGTGGTTTGGATATTTAGAAGTGAAACTGCACTGTTCATGAAGACACTTTGTGTTTGCTGGCCTTATAGCTCTACATAATCAGTCAGGGTGAGAAAACTATTCACAACAAGTCCAAAACTTAATAGTTTTCTCAAAAACACATCAGCATTACTGGGTTATATTTTTATAATAAATGCCTTTGAGGAAAAGTTATGCTTTTTAAGGTTCCTTAAAAATAATCTCACTGAGAATGTATTTATCCTTTATTTCACCTGAATTCTGCTCACCATGTGCTGACAAGTACTGTCCAAACATTGCAAATGTCCAGGCATCCTGATTTATCCTATGCAGTATTTGCACTATTATAAGGTTGCTACAGATCTTTTAGATCTTATTTTTGAGGCTGGCTTACATGAACTCCTCGTGTCTGTCTGTATGTGGCTATTCTTGACCTAAAGGTAATAAGGACTGAATAATTAATGACTTCATACTGGTTCATACTGGATGTCACATCTGCTGTAGCCATTCATTTATTCAGTGATGGTAAAGATGAGAATTATATATATATCAGGACACACACACGTAATGATGTTTAACTGTTCCCAGGATGTGTATGATGCTCATATTATAACATAAGGAACTGGATACTTATATTTGTGAGAATAAATAAGCATTGTCTCCTACATGTGTCAAAACTAGTGAGCTTTGTGGTGACATAGATCCATTAAGTGTCAAATTCATTAGTGTGGTACATCAGAAAAACTCAATTTAACCTCTACCGTATTGTTTAGGATTCTCTGTTTGAATCTGCAAGCAAGTTATTTCACATAATTAAATTGTATTTGCTTACTGTTTACTGGAGAACACTGAAAATGTAGGAGCTTTCAGATTTTTAGTCCCAAGAAGTCATTTGTTTTAGGCTGCACAGCACTGAAGGGACTTTAGGTTCATCTTGCAACTCAGCTTTGTACCACAAGAGGGCTCAGCAGGACAGAAACTGAGAGATCAGTTCTATTTGCTTGGGACTCAAACATCAGCAAAAATCAACACTTATTATAACTGAAGATGGTTTATTAGAAGCAGAATCTTTAATTGGCAGCCAAAAATAGTCAAAAATGAACAAAATAGGGTTTCAGCTTTCATGTGACTCATCTCCTTTTGTGTAGAAAAGAAGAATGTAACTAAGCTCTGACACAGAATCTAACAAAAGGGAGAAGTCATAAAAACTAAAACCTTCATTCTTTTTCACTTGTTGATTTTTGACTATTAAGCTGCTAATTAAAGTTTCTGCTTCAAATAAATCATGTGTCATATCTTCAGTTACAATAAGTGATTTTGACTAATGTTTGAGTCCCAAAAAAATTGAACTGAGCACTTTCTGTCCTGCAAACTTGTGGCACGAATCTAAGTTCTAGATGAACCTACATAACGTCAATTTAGTGCCTTGCAGCTTGAAAACTAAGAATAAAAAATCTAAATGCCACAAGTTCCTTCAGTGTAGTGTAGGTGTAAAGAAAAAGCTTTAATAATGAAATATCCAAAACTCAAACAAATGCCAGACAAAGGGTCATAAACGAAGGTGGCTAAGCTAATAAGAAAACACAAGCTAAGCTAAAGAACAAAAAAAGAAGCCAAGGCTACATAAACAGAGCAAAAATAGAATACAGAAAAGCAAAACAGTTTAATGGCTAAGGCTAGGCTAATCAGGGCAAAGCACGACAATGCTAAGGCTAGACTAATAAGGGCAAAACAGGATAATGGCTAAGGCTGGGTTAATCAGGGCAATACAGTACAATGTTTAAGGCTATGCTAATCAGGGAAACACAGGATACAGACTACAGCTAGGGAAACCAGACCTCAGCTAGGCTAAGCTAAATAAAGCAAAGCAGGAAAAAAACAAAACAGGAAGATGGCTTTGTGACTGCGCAATGAAACTGAAACACCAAACAATGAGTGAAGTCTTGGTTTAAGCTTAAATAGCAAAGTTAATAAACTTTTGATATGGAACAGCTGGGTGGAGGGTCACATTGGCTATACTCAGGGGATTCTGGGTAATGTAGTCCTTTGATTGCAGGGAGCACTCCAAGGTGGTGGTGTAACTTGCAGAGTAGACAAGGATCCTGGGAAATGGAGTCCTTGTTGACAGCTGAGAAAGGAGCAGTGCTCTTTAACAAAAACTAAACAGTTTGTGAATTTATGTTCAGAGCCTTCAGACAGTGGAGTTTTAGTTCTCTAGTAGAACAAAACTAAGTGAAATGTGTCACCCTCTCTGAACTGAAGGTCAGTTACCCATTACACTGTTGTTGAATGCTGCTGTAACTTAATCCTGTACTGTGACACCCAGAGCATTTACAGAGAGGTTAGAGCAGTAACATCACATCTGTAACTCAACACTTGTTAGAAAACCACTGATCTGCATGAGGAATATACACATTTATCTGCCATAACATTAAAACCACCTTGTGCACTCATTTGATCAGCTCCACTGAACATATAGGTACAGGTTGTAGTCTGTCTGTTTCTCAGTACACTTTGTTGTTTAATGCTCAGGATCCCCACAGAGCTAGTGGATTGTTCTCAGTGACATTGACATGGTGTAAAATAGTGAACCAACTGTTCAACAGCTTGGACTAGAGGACCAACACAAACTGTGCTGAGCTGCTGTCTCTGACTTTACATCTACAAGGTGGACCCACAAGGTAGGTGTGTCTACTAAAGTGAACAGTGAGTGGGCACAGTGTTTAACATCTTCAGCATCTCTAACACACCACCACCACATCAGTGTCACTGAGAATGATCTGCCTGATCTGAGGTGGTCCTGAACATTGAACAACAAAGTACACTTAGAAACAGAGGGACTACAATCTGTACAAAGTGCACCTTATGGTCAGTGGAGCTAAAATGGACAGTGATTGTGTGTCATATACAAATACAAAAGTGAGGGCATACAGACTGTTTCATCAGCTAGTTCAAATAACGTATAATCGATATTCAAAACCACCCATTGTGGTGCTGGGCCAGTCTACATTTCAGACGTGCCAGGTTCATGGGTGCATGAAGCGGAGAGGCTGAATAGTTGATGAGGCAGTCGGCAGAGACTGGCAGCGCGCAGAGAATGGAAAGTCTGTCACTTGCACCTACCTGGACTGGGCCAGTGAGCAAAGCTGGAAAACTACTGTGTGTGCATGTTAGAAAAGTAAGGGAGGGAAAGAGAAGATCAGCATAAAATAAGTCCCGAAATAAAGTTGTCAGAGCAGTGAGAGGATGTTAAAGCTGGCTTTGTGATCACGGTGCTTAGTCAGGGTGCAGAGATGGAGAGGCCAGCACCTGGGAGCAGGGGACGCTTCAGCTGGGACGGCTGGAGGACTCTGCTGCTGCCCCAGTTAAACAGACAGTCTCTGTATGTGTATGGCAGTGAAGTGGCCGTGGAGCAGGAGTGCATCAGACAAAGAGAAAGAGGAGTTTTCGTCATCCATCCATTCAGTCCATTAAGGTAAGGTTCTAATACTTCTTCTGTAGTGTTTGCCCGTGTTACTGTACAGTGGTACTTGATTATGCATCACATACTTACCAGAAGCTTCACCAAACTTGATATACTTCAGTTTTATACTTATCTTTATACTTATCTTTATGGACACTCTTTCTAATGAATGCATTCAACTACTTTGACAAATGCACACACACAGCTTGTCTAGTCCATGTAAAGGACTACTGTCAATAGAATAGGACTTTGTAGAGTAGACTGGCACCATGCCTAATGCCAGGTGTGGGCTGGAGGGGCATGAAGCCCCCCCAGCATTGAGCTGTTTCTCTGCCACATCCAACACTTTTGGGATGAGCCGGAGAGTTGGGGATGCTCATCATCCCTCATCCTGACCTCATTAAGTCTCTTCTGGCTCACTGCAATCAGATCCTCACAGCAAGCCTCCAAAATCTAGTAGACATCCTTCCCTGGACAGTACAGACGTCAACAAAAGCTGGATAAAGTCATTTTAACATCCATAATTTTAGAAGAATATACTTTTGACCACTAAAAGCAGTATCACACACTACAGTTCAGTAAAAATTAAGTTTTAAAATGTTTAACCTGAAGTGTCGTCTTCTTTCCTCCTGGACTGGTCTGAAACACGGCTGTGCCAGCTGAGTGATATTTCTGGTAAACTGTTGCCCTCTTGTGTTTCTCTTTTTTTTTGCCAGGGATTCAGTCTGTCAGTCCATTTGCTGCTTTATATTAAATAATATTTAGTTCAACTCAGGAATTCTCACATCTACACTATGCGTGTATAAAAGTATTGGGACACATATTCATTGTTCCTTCTAAAAACAAGGGTGTTAAAATGACTTTCTTCAGCTTTTATTGGAGTAACTGTCCAGGAAAGGCTGCATTCATTTTGGCTAGAGGGGTGTGAAGCCTGTGTTCTTCATCCAATACTTTTGGGATGTTGGTGGAGTTGGGGAGCACTCACTGTATGCAAACAGATTACAATAACTCTCCAAAATCTAGTAGAAAGCCTTCGAATATTTAATTTTTATACCCGATTTTAGAAGAAACAATGAATGAGCAGGTGTGCCAATCTCATAATGTTAATCCTAATTATTTAAGTCTCTCATCACTGTGTGTTCAGGAGTTACTACACAACCTGCATGGTGGCCATCACGTTTCTGAACCTGATTGGGATCCCAATAGAGATCACCTTCTTAGACGGCCAGACTGGGCTCGGCTGGGAGGGTTTCAATGTCTTCTCAGACACTCTGTTTCTGATTGACGTTGGCCTGAACTTTCGCATGGGCATAATCCCAGAAGACAGCGAGGTGACCCTGTCTAGAACTTCACACCCTTAAAGAAAGATTCCACAAAAGGTTCTTTGAACAACCATTTCAGCATGCATAGAACCCTTTAGGTAGTTCATAGTTCTATAACAGTTGTCTTTACTAGGGAACCCTTGAAGAACCATTTTTGTTAGAGTGTACAATCTTTATTTCAAGTGAAGGCTCTTGAACTATAGAAAGGTTCTTGACTTTCAGACAGCTCAAAGCTTCTTTCAACAGCCAGCTATTTAAAAGGTTCAGGTTCTTTCTGTATGGCATCACTCAAGGAATCTTTTCCAGGTGTGTCTGAAAGAACATTTTAAAGGCCTGAAGAATGTCAAGCTACAGTTCTCCCTAAGTGTAGGTTCTTTAAACTTGACAAAAATTCACACAAATCATTCACAGCTTTAAACAACCAGCCATTGAAAAGGTTCTTAATGGAACTCAAAAGTGTTCTTCGTTGACTCAAAGAACCGTTTGTGGCACTTTTAATTTTGAGAGTGAAGTCAAATGTATTTTTCTACTCAGTGTTCTCCTGTTTAATGTCAATAAACTGCTTCTGTCCATCACACAGGCAGCCATTATGGATCTGAAATGCATCAGACGTAATTATTTAAAGAGTTGGTTTATACCTGATATGATTGCAGCTTTTCCAGTTGGCTACATAATCCTAATTGCGGTAAGCTCTTATTTCTCTAAATGTGACAGCTAAGGGGGCAGCCAAGGCCTAAAAGTCAAGGTTTGGGACTGAAGGGTTGAGGGTTTGATCCCCTGAACAATAGTGCTGTGTTTCACTTCGGAGAGTCTCCGATGCCAACTTAAGTGCCAGTCCACTTCTGTATTAACTGAGGTGTGTTAGATGAGCCCTTGGAAGGGCAAGTAAGTCAACACAAGCGTCTACTTGAGAAGCAGAACTTGTTCAGAAAGCATTGCAAACATTTCCATTACTGTGACAGCAGAGTGTAAGTGTAGGTAACCCAAAAAATCTTCACAACGATTATAATGTAAAAAGCCATTTAATATGTTATTACAAAATGTTTGTATTTTTGACACAAAGTACACTAGAATTGGACTTTATGACATTGAGTGGCTAATTGGACTTGGGTGCTGTCACTATGATCTGAGGCTCGCAAGTTTAAATCCCGATCATGCTGCTCGTAATCAGCAGCCGGGTCCTGAGAGAACAAAATTGGCTGTGCCGTGGGATGGCACTCTCTCCCCAGCACTACTAAGTAATGTCGGCTGGCTCAGGAGTCTGCCAGGTGATCCATCAGAACTGGGGATCCTGCGCTTAACTCAGAGTGTGTTGGCTGCCCGGTGGTGTTGTATCAGTACCAGTTCAAAAAGAGGCGGAGCTTGACTTCACATGCATCGGAGGGGGCCTGTGGTAGTCTGCACCCTGCTAGAGTCAGAGACATTATAAGAGATGGGGAGAGAGAATGGGTGGGTCAATTGGCTACCAAACACATTTGGGAGAAAATCAGGTAAAAAAAAAAAAACCAAAAAAACAACTTTATGTCAAAACAATAGACATTTGCCAAAATACTGCCGCCATCTTGTAGAATTTGTTGCCCCACCCCCTTTTGACAGTAATTCTACACTAATTGGTCTGCCCAGGTAAACAGTAGCTGGACTCAATTCAGACCAGAAAATAGAAAATAGTTTGGAGAGACCAAGACAAGTCAGAGTCCAGAACTTATTACTACACTACTGTTAGCTGACTAGCAAGAGCTGCAACAAACAGGGTTGCCAGGTCCTTCAAAAACTAGCCAGAAATCTAAGCTATAACAAAGACTACCAGCATACTTACTGTTAAATTTGTTAACCTTACTTTGTTTATAATATTATATAGTATACTTTTTGTGGAGTGTTTTCTTTACAGTGGCATTATTGTTGGAATAATTATTATTATATCATACTGTATTATTATATTGTTCATAAAATGATTACATTATTTTATTTTATAATTTTGAGAGTAGCACCATAAAATTCCCCTAGACTGCATTTTGAAATCAGCCTGCTGTGGTAGGAAACCCGTGAACCTGGCAGCCCTCCTACACATCACACTAAGCCAGCCAACCACAGGCAGGGGTGCAGCACCAAATTCTGGGGCCCTATGCACAAGCAGTGCCCAGGGCCCCCCTCCTGTTATTAATTATTATTTATTTTAATATTTAAAGGTAAATAAAATTCCAGACTCCTCAAGGGCCCTCTTCCCCACTGGGGCCCTGGTAACTCAGTACCGCTTTCCCCCCCACTACGACGCCCCTGACTACAGGTGTCCAATTTTATGTACAAATGTCTCATCTGCCTTGTTACAATCATAACAATATCTTATTAGCTACAGTAATTAGTTGGTATCAGTGTTCAGATAATTGGACATGTGTTCATGCTTTATTGTTGTTACTTCAGAGTTATCAGCGGAAATGGACAAGACTCGCTAAAAACTCTTGAAACACAGCCTAGGCCATGGCTGAAGTGTCCTTGAGCAAGGCACCTAACCCCCAACTGCTCCCCGAGCACCCACTGCTCCAGGCTAGTGTGCTCACTGCCCCCTAGTGTGTGTACAAGCACATTGCTCAATGAGTGTGCACTTTCACTTTCATAAACAATGTAATAGTCTGTTTTCTCTGCTTTACAGGATCTGCAGTACCACAATGACTCACCCTCATCCAAAGCCAGTAAAATGGTCAGAATCCTCATGTTTGTGAGAATCCTCAGCCTCATCCGTTTGCTGCGTGTATCTCGGCTGGTCAGGTTTTTTAACGAGGTTGAGAAAGTGAGTACCTTTGGCCTTTGATTGCTTGCTGACGGATGTGTTCATATGTTTGAAGAGTTGAAGTGTTTGTGAATATCGTTTTCTTCTCCCTCTGCAGATTTCTAATGCAAATCTGGAAGTGGTTCGCGTCTTCTTCAGGATCTTATCTTTGTTCATGATGATATTTCTCCTGTGTCACTGGAATGGATGTGTGCAGTACTTTGTTCCAATGTTGGAAGAGTTCCCGTCAGACTGCTGGGTCAGACGCGAGAATCTAATGGTACTAATGTCTAATATGTCAGCAGTGATTGCTGATTGCAACAGTTTGTGGACACCCCTTCTAAAGAATGCATTCAGCTGCTTTTAGTTGACACAGATGCACACACAGCTTGTCAAGTAGCTGTAGAGAAGTGATGTCAAAAGAATCACACTACATATAAACCTGTTGGCAACATGTCTAATGCCAGCTGTGGGCATTGAGCTGTGGAGCAGTGGACCTGAGTCGTACAGTAGATGTTTATTAGAAGCATTAATGTGTTTTGATTAAGGTAACTTGATGTTGTCTCATTTTCATGTCCATGACTTAAATACGAGACTAATAATAATTACATCATTATAACAAAGTAAGTCATTTTTATGTGGAGGCAAAGTATTCTGCGATGGGGAGCAAAGTGGAGTTTCCTCCATCAAGCCAATTAATAAGGTATAACAGGACACCTGGAAGGTCGTTATCCTGCTTATACCCTGCTTAACATTTTTAGACATTTTAATGTAATGTAACACAAACAGTAATCTAAATATCACAAAATAATGATTTTTGCACATTTGTTATTGACTTTTGCAGCTACACTATCATAAGTTGTCATAGTAACAGGTATGTACTGATCTTGCTGTTACCATTTATAGTCTCCAGAGCATTGATACAGAACGCTGATTAAACTACTGTTTTTTTTTTTTTACTGGATCTGCTTCATAGGTGTCCTGTTATACATAATTAATGCACATCTGCCAGCCAATCAGAACAGAGTATTCTCTGTGGTATGAGATATAGTAAATGATAATTATGAAAAGTTATAATTTATTTGTTATAATTATGAGCTTTTAAATAATTATGTCTCATAATAATAAGGAAGGTTGTTTAATCTTGAGAAACATTTTGGCCATGGGCCCTAAAACAAACAAATGACAAATTCAGTATGTGTTGATATTAAATAATCAATTTCAAAATGCAAATACTTTTTTATTAATAATTGGCTATGGTGGAGTTATCGTTTTACAGCTTTTATCGTAATGCCACATTAAAACTATTAAATACACTTCCAGGCCCATCCCCCTCCCACTCTGCTGCGCTCCAGCCCTGCCATCAAAGACCCTGAAGAGGTTGACGCTCTGTCAAACCCTCCTCCTGGCTCTAATTGTTTGTTAGATGCAGATATGTTGAACTCTATGGAACATTATGTGAAGCCAGAGGAGTAGTCTTACATACAGGACATAGTGACAGTTTTGCAAATATGTCAAAGTTATTTTACATTTAAAACTAATAATGCATCTTTTAAAATGTCATAAATCTGAATATGAAATAAAAATTATTAAAAACGCAAAAGTCCAGATTCAGGGACCCATTTTCTTCTTTCACAGAATGCCACTGTGGGGGAAAAGTATTCGTTTGGGGTATTTCGGGCCCTCTCACATATGACTGCGATTTCCTATGGATCCTCTGATACGCCAACAAGTAAAAATTATATTTTCAATCAATTAATATATATTCCAGCATAATCTGTCAGCTGTGTATAATTTGTAATGTGTTTTTTGTCTTGTTGCTTAGATGAGGTGGAGCTGTGGATCGTTATGACAAGCTTTATGTCAGGAGCACTGATGTATACAGTCCTGGTCGCAAACACCGTCGCCCTGATGACCGATGCTGATATTCCCGCGAGGATTTACAAAAGCAAGGTGCGGGAGAAAATGCCAAAAAGATTTGTATACATATTTACACATATTATGAAGTGGTATTTGTATATAATCTTCTTTTCCCTTATAGATGAATCACCTGGAAGACTACATGGTTTTCATGAAGCTTCCTAAAGCCTTGCGTACTCGCATCCGTAATTACTTTCAGGCTCGATATCAGGGGAAATGGTTTGAAGAGAAGGATGTACTAAACTGGGTGTCTTCATCTCTTAGAGAGGTACTTTTGAGTAAATAGTGATTATTCATAATCACTGTAAAATAAAAAGCCAGCCCAAATTAACATTTTAAGGCAACTTGAGTTAATTCAACTTGAAGTTCACTAACTCAAATTTCTTAGTTTAGTCAAAAGTTCTCCTAACTCGTTAAATTAGGCAAATGAAATATAACATATTTTTATCCAGCTATGACTCTTTTCATCATATAATGACATCATTTGCTCTTCTTGGGCTCCCAGTTTTGGGGTTTGAAGTCAAAGGGGTCACAGGGGGAAGGAGCAGAGAGGTGGTCTACTCAGACTGCTGAACAAGCCTACATTCTCTACTACGAAAACTAATATCTCATGATTTTAAATCATTTTTCAGTTTTTAACAATAATTTGAAAATTCATGTTGATCTTACACATTGTATATACATTTCCTGATGACTGGACCAAAGGAAAGGTCCTAAAATGACTTAGAAAGATGTCTGGTTCCAGTGATATCCATTCTGATCAAAGCTATTTTTTCCTTCTCCTGTAAAGTTCTCATTTTGCAGGATATCTGCTTTGGCAAACTATCAGTTCATTTGACTTTACACATCTGTGACTATAAGCCAGGGGTGTCAAACTCCAGTCCTGGAGGGCCGGATTCCTGCAGAGTTTGGTGATTTCTCTGCTCTGACACTACAAAACCTGCTCATTACCTCCTGAGCTGAATCAGGTGTGTTTGATCAGGAATATCACCAAACTCTGCAGGAATCTGACCAGACCAAGTTTACCAAAGCATTGAGCACCAGTTAAAATGATTATTATTATGATTGGAACAGGACCAATTTCCAGATGGTTTTTGCACAGTCATAGGGTTTTAAAAGTTGTTGTTTTTTCTCCTGTAAACTTATTCGTTTATTCTTAAGAATCTTATTGGAATTTTGTGTTCCACCTTTAATAGAGTAGCAGATACATTCCGGTTGATGCCATTTAAGGTGGAATGGAAATTATGAATACAACACTAACTCAAATCCAGAGATCAAGATTTTAATATTAGCAAGATAACAGCTCAGTTTGCACACTGTGGGCTTTACTGTTTGAATGGCTACAGTACTCAGAGAGCAGTAACGACACACAGTAAGATCAAAACCTACACACATAACAGCATATATCATCAGACAGTGTGGGTGTAAATGATGCACAATGAACAATAAATATTACATTACATTTATGTTTTAACACATCAAATATAATCAATACTGTTCTCTTGTACAGAGATGAGTAACATAAGTAACAATTTTTATTAGTTCAGTAACTGTAATCTGATTACATTAATTTTAACTGAAATACTTTACATTACTTAGTTACATGAAAAAGTAATCACATTACTGTAATGCTTTACTGTGTACTGTGTTACTCCCAACACTGCAGCTTTGTGCTATGTGAAGGAATGAATCACAGATAGCAGCAACATTGATTCAAAATATATGCAGTCATATAAGAATATTATAAGCACCTATATAATAGTTATATAAATATCATTTAATACAGTATAATAGAGTGTTTGCTGAGTATTGATCCTCGACACTTTCCTTATGTACATCAATGTAAGAGATGTCCATTCTCAGTACACCTTCACTGTTTGTGTTCACTGTTTGCTCACTTATTTATATGCACAGCAAACCCGGTAACATGGCATCTGTGATGTCTTGGCAAGTTCATACCAAACCAAGGGTGTTCATAATATTCTGATATGACTGTATATATAATAATGTTTACCAATGCAGAACTAAAAAAGATGATTTAGGAGAACCTTTGACTTGAGTTGGTGAAACTCAAGTTAAATTAACTCAAAAAAGGACTTTGGCTTAAAATGTAAAGCCAAACTGTTCAGTGAACTCATTTATTTCATTCTGAATCATTTCTCAAACTGTTTGAACTTTTGAAGGAAATTTTGGTGATCGTGTGCTCTGGCCTGGTGAGGAAAGTTCCAATGTTCCGAAACTGTAATATAAACTTCATCAGCGCCGTGGTCGCTGAGCTGCAGTACGAGGTTTTCCAGGAGGGTGATGTCATCATGTGTCAAGATGCTCCTGATGACCGCATGTACTTCATTGAGCATGGACAGGTAGTTGTGGAGATGGACTCTTTCCACCAGGAGTTGTGTGATGGAGACTATTTTGGAGGTAAGATTTTAGAGATTTGAGGCTAAAATGCTGTAATTTACACAACCCCTCAAAAGTTTGGGCTCAACCTCTGCTCCAGATCTTCAGTGTTCTGTGGTAGAATTTGAGGTAGAACAGTGTCACCACTTTGTATCACAGTTTCAGTGTCGCCCACAAGTTGTTGACAGTGAGTTTATAGACTTTAGTACAGCTGTTTACTCTCCAGCAGATGTTTAGTACAGATTTCACACAATATATCATGAGATGTACATCCATCCATTATCACACCCTCTTAATCCTTATAAGGGTCACGGTTAGTCCCCTACCCCGTCACTGGGCACAGGACAGGGCATTACAATATTCAACTAAGCCCAGGAGAGATGTACAAATATCATCCATTTATTTCACTATGAAACTTTTTGTTTT
>BRDA01088785.1:7916-34166 GCA_036984385.1 Crenuchus spilurus
AGTGAAGAGAGGTTACGGTAGACAGAGACCAACGAACATCGTCCGATCGTGGACTATTAGGTCAGGTGCAGATGGACTGGATTATCAGGTGCTAGCCTGCTACAAGCAACCAGAGACAGATGGCATTGGAGAGAAGTGACTCGTCTGTGCAGCCTACCATCATAAAGTGCTGACGGCGTGTGATGTGACATGACATGATGGTGTTCTTCATTTGGTGTTCTTCAAAATGCATTTGCATTAGATAGCATAATCAGTTCAATCAATTCATGCTGCAGGGCCTCACCTCTATAAGTCAAAGTGTCACATTTCTGTATAGATATCACAATGTCATGATGCACTGTGTGATGCCCTGCCCTGCGCCCAGTGAGGGGGTAGGGGACTAACCGCGACCCTGATAAGGATTAAGCGGGTTTCATAATGGATGGATGGATTGCACTGTCATCAACCCTACTATACTGTTTTTGGCAAAAGCTTTCATTTCCTTATGTTCTTCCTCCTTGATCTGGCGAACATTTTTGTAAACACTGGCATGTGCTGTGCCAATTAAATGTTCTGAAAACTAAGCTACTCTTACAACAACACAAACCTCCCTGATCCCAGCAATTAGCTCTTTAAATGGGTCTGAACAACCAAGGCGGAACAAATAAACACAAAGGCGACA
Source organism: Crenuchus spilurus (assembly GCA_036984385.1). Taxonomy (NCBI): domain Eukaryota; kingdom Metazoa; phylum Chordata; class Actinopteri; order Characiformes; family Crenuchidae; genus Crenuchus; species Crenuchus spilurus. The sequence continues at coordinate 8,578 of BRDA01088785.1, forward strand.
GGCCTGGGCTTCTGGAGTTGGAGAAAACAGAACACTTCCCCTGAGTGGCCTTTGGCTTTCTGCTGCTTGTGGCAAAGGGATGAGGGAAAACACCAGTGGGAGGGGGGAGGGAGGAAAGCGATGGCTCTTGAAGTCTCATATTCAAATTGAATGTGACAAATCTATGCCCTTTACTCCCTCATCCAGCTATCATTTCTGTGAAATGCTAACATTTGGTGTGACAGTGGGTGTTACGGTGACTTTTCAAGGCGCTCCAGTTTGGGCCTTGAGGCCTCCCCATGGCAGAGGGAGCTATGACACGATGACACACGTGACCGGGTGATGAAAATGTTTCTGGATTTACCCCATTCTGGACATGATTTTATTATAGTCTGTTAATGAACGGCCCTTCCAGGCATTGTGTGGACTGACTCGTGTTATGGGGAAGTCCCCAGACTGCCTCTGTGCCAATGCGTGTGCTCACTGACCCAGAAGAAGATTTTGCATTTTCATAAGAAATCATGTTTAGGGGCAATGCTGCCACAGTAGCATGTTAAACATGCAATATATAGAGCTTGAAATATTACAGAGATAAGCAGATCATCCTTTTAGGCAAAGGTATAGAAGTAATAATCAAATGATCCCTAATATGTGTATTTTCTTATTTAATGTCCAATTTAATACTCACAAAAAATGTGTTTATTATCACAGCACTGCCAGAAATTCATTTCAGGAGGTTAGTGAATAATTCTATATTAATTAGAGACTTTGTTGTAGCAAAATTGATCAGTCTTATCCATTGAATATGTATTTAATCATTAGTATTCAATAATAGATTTGTTTATGTAATGAGTCAATAAATGTAATGTCTGATTAAGTCTGAGTATAACTGTCATTTCATGGATAGACAGACAGACAGACAGATAGACACAGACACAAAGACAGACAGAAAGACACAGACAGACAGACAGATCACCATAAAGATTTCAAGCAAAGAGCAGCAGACATTACAAATGGTGTAACAAAACAGAGTTAATGAGATTTTGAAATAACACTGATTATCTAAGCTCCACTAAAACAGCAGGAATGTTTGAAAACTGTCCCGCTATCTTAGCCTCTGTAAGAACTTTCAAAGCACAATCTTTGGGCCTGCTCCAAAGCTGTGCCGAGGCCAAACTGAGAGTGTTATGAGTGAGGGTAAGGTTTCACTGGCATGTTGTACTGAGGGACAAACACAAGCTCAGTGTCTGAATCCCATCCAGAAGACATTAGTAATGCTCTTCTGAGGTCATCCAAAATGGCAGAGATGAATGGCCAGGAATCCTCCAGTGACGTGTTCTCTAAAGTCTGTTTCTGTTAGCGGATGGATGACCAGACTAGGATTTCACAATACGATTAAACAGAAATGTTTTATTGCTGAACTCAAGTGTCAAGTAAAGCAAGCGTGGAATGGATGAGAAATCATTGTATGTAGATGAAAGAGTAAAAACAGCTGGTTGAGCTGCAGATTAATAAACGAATGCACAGATTAAAATATTATTCAAATTAATTGTGTACAGAAAAACACATTTTGTTTTAAACTTGTAAGTAACTTTTATAGACAGCAAAGAAAGACAATACATAAAGTATTGCTGTGCTATATTATATATATTATATTATTATAAGCTGTGGGTATCAAATCTTAAAATAACAAAATGACACACCAATGAAATTATATATTGAAATAAAATAATTTATTAAAATGTATTATTAATATAAAGATGAAATTCATTATTATTATTATTATTATTATTATTATTATTATTATTATTATTATTATTATTATTGTGTGTGTGTTTTTTTTTTTTTCATTTATATTTTATTTTTTATTTATTTTTGAAAGGTTTTCACAACTTGTTGCCCCAAACCCGTCTTGAATGTCTTGAGTCCTCGCGAGATCACCGGCACACGCATCATTGCTGTGAGCCAATCAGAAACGCGCAATCGTGGAGCAGCGGAAAAAAACATGGCAGCGCAGTGAAAGGATGTTTATTCCATAACAAAGAATTACTCTGTAAATATACATATATTTAAAAAACACCAACTAAACTCGACGAGTCAGCGTTGAACACAATTAATATACAATGCACATATGTAATATATAAGCATGACAGACAAGAGAAGCGTCCTTAATCGACCTGCGGCAGATGATACGAAAGAAACATGGAGCCGAGTTTCCAAACTTTCTCAGGACAAATTCAAAGCAAAGAAAAACAACAAAAGGCGAAACCAAGCCCGGTCTCCATGTTTAGGCACATCGCGATGTTATCGAAAAGGTAAGCAGATTATTAAACGTCTTATAGACAACACATAAGGGTGAATTTAAAATCCAGTACAAGAGAAGATCACTGTGATGAAAGGTTTTATTGTAGCTCCACAGAGCAGGGTTTCTTTAACCAGGTAGTCGATGTCTCTTGTAGATGGAATGTCTGGAGCCTCATGCAGTCATAAACATCTCAGTAGCAAAGTTAAGAAATAATCAGTTAAAACAATTAAAAGCAAAATTGGAGTTAGCCACTGAATCAGTCATTGAATGTGTAATCAATGCCACAAGCTCATTGAGACATGCTTTTATTGTTTCATATTTATCAGACTCTGAAACCCCAAAACGACAATCGAGGATCCGATTTAATGGTTGCAGCAATGGAGATTCGCCAAGTGAAGCTGAAGCTTTGCAGGACATCATCTGGGACCCTGCTTCATCACCTGCATTTAATGGTATGTGTCATATATAGACAATTAATCAATATTTATTTATATAGAGCTTTTTACAACTGATGTTGTCGCAAAGCAGTTTTACATAATTAGAATCAGACCATTTGAAATCAAAACCCAAAGCCCGATGCCAGCAAGCTAAAGGCAACAGTGGCAAGGGAAAAAACTCCCTGGAGGCCGGAGGAAAAAACCTTGGGAAGAACCAAAACTCGCAAAGGGGATCCATTCTCCTCTGATCATAGTACTGAAATTTACATCATCTGTTAAGTCTGACATTGTGCTATAGTGTAAAACAATAATAATATTAATAATACTGATAGTTACATCCATTTGGAGTCAAAATAAATGTCCACCATCCTGGAAGCATCAATCTGATTATTGCTAGCAGAAGTGAATTTCTACTTCTGTGTAATTGATGGTGGTGGGTAATGATGAGGGTCTGATGGCAATAGTCTACCCATACTTCATTTTAGCAAGTGTTATTACTTATGAAATACTCTGTTTCAGCATTTTCATTTTAAGTAAATACAGTGTCATTATTTCACAAACATCTTTACAGGAAAAGGTGCAGGAGAAAGAGTTGTTGAGATATCTGACATTGTGAACAGGATTGCGCCACTTGTAAGTAGCCACTTTGTTATAATGTCTGGATTTCATAGTGTAGTGTTTGCCAGATCAGTGAAAAATTGTATTTTGATATCAAAGGACAAGAAGCCTGTGGACAGAGATTTGGTGCTTCAGTGGATTGGGGACAGTGCAGTTCCCTGCACCCCAGAGATAAAGCAACCACGGGTACGGAGGATTTCATCACGGTCAGTCTTCTGTCTTCACTCACACAGCAGTTTTGCTAAAGAGATCTGATATACAAAGTGTTATATTTCCTGCAGTTTAAGGATCTTCAACATCATAATATGAACTGACATATAACTGGAGAAACTTTGCAGTGGATAGAAAACATATCACCAACAATGTTTGAGTAGTTTGCTTAGAAATGAACACATACTTTATTGACTATTATAATACTCAGTAATAATTGATTCTGGTGTATAAAATACAATTGAAAGGCCAGCACAATGATGCATTATAATGTAACTACACGCAATGAATTTTTGTCCTCATAGTTACTGACAAGCAGCTTTAGATGACCTTTTTTTATTCTTATTCCTCCATATAGCCGTCAAAGCAATAATGTTGCAGACCTACTGGAACTTGCTAAACAGTTTGACATCAACATGACTCGTCAGGTTGAAGAGAGGGACCAGGAGAGATGGCATGCCGTCTACCCAGAGTCCGAGTGTAAAGAAACTACTACTGTAACTGGAGCACAGCCTTCAATATCAGTCAAGCCTGAAAAGCTAAGCCATGAAGAGGAGCTGCATGCTCTTTTTGATGGGCCCACCCAACACCTGAGTGGTAGGATAAGTCCACCCTCAGCTGACTGCTCACAAGAGAGCAGGATAGACTCAGCTGCTATCAGTGTTAAAAGGTCAGTCTCTACAGATAGAAAGAACATGCCTGAAGACACTGCTGACACAACAAAACCAGACTTTGACGATGACTGGGAGAATGACGACTTGCTCAATGACTCCTTTGTGCTGGAGATGACTCAGAACCCTGATCTTTTGAGCTCAGCTCCCAAGAGCAGCACTGGTGACTCAAGGTCTGATGTTCCCAAAAAATGTGAACCTACAGTTGCCGCCAGTTATGGTGGTACTAGCGGGCACTACACCAGGATCAACTCAAAGGCACAGAGTACTATCTCAAGCACTTTCAAGGGAAGGCCAAAAGGTCCCATTCCCACTAGAACTACTCAACCACTGACCAGTCCTGACCTAGTCAAATGGGGAGAGTCTCAAAGTGGTCAAGTTCAGGCACAGATATCCCACTCCAAGAGGCAGACAGTAGTTAAAGCTGTGGATTTCAATAGAAATGGGACTAAAGGCAGTATTAATGTAGGAGGAAAAGGTTCAGGCAGTCTGACTGTGGCATCGGAGAAGGTCCGTAAGCTGCTGGATACTGACCATGTATGGGATGATGATGATGATTTGCTGTATCAGGCTTGTGATGATGTGGAGCGAATCTCAGCCAGTCAGGAGCAACAGGTGGAGGGTAGATGCATAGAGCTAGCCTGCAGAAACTTTTCCTCATGTAAGGAACCTTCATCGATAGACACTACTAGTTTTTCAAGTACGTCTGTGAAGAGGACTGTCCAGTCACGTTGTTTTGGACGTTCTCATTCAGTCCCAGGGGCTTCAAGTGCTTTTGAAGTAAGTAACAGTACTCAGTGTAGTGGAGAGTACCGATTCACGAGGGTGAAGCAAGCATCTAGAGTTTTGCTCAACCCTCAGTGGGCCACAGACACTTTGCAAGAAGCCGGTAAACATGGTGCATCTGCAGAAAATCCAACCAACTCCCACCATTCAACATTCAAGAGGCATCGGTCCGACCCCGTGGCTCTTAGCAACAAAGGTAAGCTTTGTGCTGCTACAGCCCCACAGTGCATTAGCACCTAAATTTCATTATAGCTCATCCTTCCTGTGGATTACTGTAATATGGAAGTTTGCTTAACCTATTAGCCATTTCCCATTGTGAGTCACACTCTGTTAGATGGCTGACTGCCTGTTCTTCATGCAAAGGAGCCAAACAGAAGTTTGCTGTAAAGCTATCCTGTCTGTCAAAAGTTTTGGGACACATTGTTTTTTTTATTTGAATGTTCTTCAACGTTCAATGTTCTATTTTTTTAAATAAGGAAGCAAAACTACCTGTTAAAGTTATGGTAATGTGAAACAGCAGTTTCCTTGTAGAACACAAGTTCGTCAGTGTGAAGAAAAGGTTTTAACTACATAAAAAGTGTAGGCTTTGAAATTATTTCTGTCACTACTATTCGAACAAATATATGTGCTTATTACTCTCATTATGTTCGAAATACACCGACTTGTAGTTTGTTAAATTATTGCAACTCAAACATGCTAAGCAAAATAGTAAACTTTACTCAAATATAGTAATAGCAAACATGATTAAGAAATATTAAATAAAATAGATTTTTGAGTGAATTATTCATTTAACTGAGGATGCTTGTCTTGATGGAGGGAGTTACACAGTTTCTACACTAAACACAACCTCACCACTTGAGTTCTGTTCTTGGAACTGAAATATATCAGTTTACTGACATAAGACAGTGAATAAAACAGTACAAATCTGTGTCCCCCAATTTTTTGTAAAGCATTGTATGTAAAAATAGGAAAATATTGTAACTTGTATATTATACTCCAAATGATTCTAAACTGTAACAAATGAGCACTTCTAAGCACTTATTTGTTCGTTTTTATGCAACTGAAGTAGTCTTTATATTAAATGCTTGAATAATTGGTTAAATGAATTTATTTAAAGCCCCCCCCCCCATTCATAGGAGTCAATTCATCCATCTTGCACACAATGTACACACACCTTGGCTGTGGCAGAGAAAAATGTTTATTGTAATGATTTGGTCCACATGAATGTCTTTTCATGTGAAAGGCTAAAGCATCTAGTAATTTTACTGCAATGTCATGCTTGAGGCACGTAAATGTATTGATCCACTGTGTCAGAGACGCATGATGTTGCTGTTATTAAGTGAGGTAACTAGCTGCTGTAATGTCCATTTTTTGATAACCAGTCAAAAACTGGAGCACTTTGTCCTGCCTCCAAAACTAAGAACCATGAAGAGGAGAAAGACCAGATCAGGTTGGGACCATTGTGAATAAAAATAGACTTTGAAAATAGAATTTAAAAAACAAAAAGTTTTTAGGAAATGTTTGTTGACAACTCTATTGTACATTTACAGAATTTACCCGATTATTTTATCTACAGCAACTTACAATTTCAGTCATGTTACATTTGCAGGTGAATGTAGTGTTTGGAGGGTGCTGGTATAGTGTGGTATTGCCTGGGCTGGTGATTAAAGCTAGGTGTGCCATTGTTATCCACTACACTATACCAAATGTTGGTGCCATACTATCAGTTAGCATATTAATTTCTAGGAGTACTGTCTGAGGTTACTACAGATGTCAAATAATTACTTCCCCTTTAACTCTTGTCTAGCAGAACGTTCTGTTTGGTGGTGCTCTGTGGTTCTATTCTTGTTTTTGTGTCTGTAGTGTTTGTTGCAGCTCAGCCTGCTGTGAAGTGCACGGCTGCTGAGATTGAGAGGAAGAAGCAGGAAGCTATTTCGAGGAGGAGATTAAGACTGCAAGCTACTCTAAAGCCTGGGACTCCCACATAGACCACCTGAATGGTAAAATCCCTCTAGAGTGTCATAGACCGACTTACGGTTGTTGACTCTACTCACCAACCTAGAGAACTAATTGTTGCTGTCATATCAAATCCTTATAACAGCGATGTCCAGTCTTGTCTGCAAAGGGCCAGTGTGGCTGCAGGTTTTCATCCCAAACAACCTCAACACTTCTATATGATAAGCAGTTGAGCCTTTATCTGCAGCCCATGGCAGATAAGTTTGGACATCCCTGCCATATAACTTAATTTTTAGAACATGTGAAAAAGCCTGCTGCCCTTTACATTGTGTGAAGGCTTGATGGTGAAAGGTCTCATAGAAATGGTCCAGAAATACTTGGGATATAATTTTGTTAGATTACATTTTTTAGTACAAGCTGCTACACAGAAAGCTACCAAACTACTATCATTCCCCTCTAAAAGCTGCTCATTTTGGTCACAACACTAGTTAGCTGTATAGAATGAACAAATGGCATTTTCAGCCTACATATTTCTAAACAGTAATGAAACAATATAGATTATTTCAGATCAAGTGATTTTCTATAAAGTTAAATTTAAGCCAAGACATACATATGTGAACTGAGGTTAGCTTTATATGTAAGTGTATTGCTGTGCAGATGCATAAAGTGAGTTAAGTGAGTTGTTTTGGACTCTTGTTGCATTTTGCAATGTTTCATTCTCAGATGTGCAAATTTGCGTTTTTCTTTCATTTTGTGCTTTTCATTCAATCAGATCAATTCATATGAATTTGTTTCAGTTTGGTGACGTACTAACAATATTGTTGCTCTGATACCAGAATTGTTATAGTAACGTGTGCCATGAAATCTGTTTTTTTCTGACATCATGTTTGTGATTCCTTCATTTGCAAGTTGTCTAATTTTCATGCATGCAAAGTTTTAACAGGGTTGTTGTACCTCTTAAAATGATAACCATATGGCCTAGAGAAGTTGGCAGCTATGGTTTGGTTTGTGGCTGAGCACTTTTTTATGAAGAGACCAATAGTGGCTTTTGTTGCCAGATTCAGATGCTTCCTATGGTCCAGCAGTTAACATTTTCACAGCACTGTTAGACGTCTGTGTGCAGAAATGAGATGCAAAGTTAATTTGACTAAAGCAATCACAAATGGTGTGATGGTTCAAATTGAAATACATCTGCAATTCAGACTTTAGAAGACAATTCAGATTTTGTGACGGGTTACAATGTTGATTCTGGAAGCAGTGCAAAAGCACTGCTAAAATCTGAACATAGCAAGACAAAAGCACACTTATACAGAACCAGTCAAAATCTTTCATCTCATTCAATGTTTTTATTTTTATTGTTTTTCCTACATTGTAAATGAACACTGAAGTCATCCAGACTATGAAGGAACACATAAGGAATCATGTAGTAAACTTAAAAGTGTTAAACAAACAAAACATGTTTTAGATTTTACTTCAAAGTAGACACACAACTGATGTCTCAAACACATTAAGAGACAAGAAATGCAAGTCATGAACTCTTGACAAGACACAGCTGTTAACTGAAAGCCATTCCAGGTGACTACCTCATAAAGCTGACTGAGAAAATGCCAAGAAAGCTGCATCTAAACAAGAGGTGCCTACTGTGAAGAATGTCAAATATAAACATATGCTGGTTTGTTTACTTGTTTGTTTACTAAATAATTACAGATGTATTTATTCATAGTTTAGATGACTTTAGTATTAATTTACAATGCAGAACATTTTAAAATCATGAAGAACCACTGAATGTCCAGAAGGTGTGTCCAAAGTTCTGACTGGCACTGTATAAGTTATTACGAAGGAATGAAAGGTACAAAATCCAAAAACTTAACTGAATGCACTTTGAGTTCAAAACGACTCCCTTAACTCACTTTTTGTATTTGCACATGAATAAATATATATTCAAATGTTGATGTATACCTTCAAATCAGTGTTTACAATTACAGTAGTTGGCTTTACTTGAACTCTTATATACTCTTATAGACATGTCTTATAAAGGATTCTTTTCTGTTTCAGTAGAACATCATTCAGGTTCTGCCATAAGCAGACAGTTGTGTTATATGCTGCTGTACACACTTACTGGTGAACATACAGTACTGTATAAGTTAATTCTCTGATGTAGCCATCTGAGATAAGGACAGGACTGCTACTGTGTAATGTTAATTTTTTTTGTACTTTAGAAGAAAGCCGACTGTATGTTCTGGAAAATGATCAAGAGCACTGTGTGAAGATTACTTCGAGAAATTTTTTTTTTTTTTTTTTTTTTTTTGCTCTATCTGCGTGAAATGTCTGTGGTCTGATCTGCTTTTTCTATTTTCTGTGTCCATAGTTCACTTGTGTATAGTTACTTAATGTTAAAAAATGATTAAGAAAATGACTGACAGAAGTAAATTTATAGATGATGGCTTCAAACGGTTTCTGTATTAAAGTGTTCAAGAATCAGTGTACACCTGTCATTATTTTTTATTACAGAATGTCCAGATAGGACATCCAAAGACCTTAATTAATATTATTCATTTTCTGATATTATAATTCATTATAATAAAATATTATAATATTAAAAAAAATAAAACTATGTGAACACATTCTCCTTCAGCAAAGGGAAGATTATTTGATATCTTTTGCAATATCCTTTATTTTTTATCTTTAAATGTAAGAATTTTAGGAAAAATCCTAAGTAAAAAGTCGTGCATTTTTACAATATTGTACCCAGGTTTCTTTTTCATTTTCATGTATCCCAGCATCTTTATCAGACTGAAACTCCAGTTAGCAATGAGTAAAGGCCAATTTATGCTTCTGCAATGAGTCGACGTGTTGCCTACAGCATAGCATGCATTTATACTTCTGCATTGATATGTCTGTGACATGCTGCAATTACAACGCCAAAACACTAAGTGGCAATATGGTTCCTATGTAGGGTTGCCACCCGTTCCGTAAAACACAGAATCATAATATATTTGTAAATTAAAAGTCGCGTTCTGTATTGAACCGATATGGGACGCGCTTTGTTCTGTATTTTTATCAAAGGGGGTGAAATAAGTTTGATCTGAGACAGCGTGATATGTGTGAGAGAAAAGGAAACCCTGCTGCTCTCTCAGCCTAGCACGTAATTTTTGGATAAAGTTTTATGAATTGCACTGAATCAGAGTTTTCGTGGAGGATGAAAACTTTTGCACTTTTATCGTTTTATTACATTTGTTTGTTAAAAAGATATCATTTGCGTTTTTCGCACTTTGCAGGATTATTTACTAAAGTTTGGATTTACATAGACCAGAGAGAACATGCATAGATGGTGGGGAGCAGATGTGCGTTCAGCAACAGCTGGCTTGCCATGTCCTCAAAATATCCAATGTCTGACATTGTATAGGGTTGTATAAGGAGCTTGATGTCATGTATCAGGATGGAGATTTTTGGGTACCTGGCAACCCTGCTGCTGCTTAACGCAGATCAGCCAGGGGTGTCACTTATTTTAAAATCTGAAAGATGGCAACCCTATTTCTATGCCACTGACTTGAGTTCGTCAAAGTACTGTAAACAATGGCAACTACAACTGAACAGATTCTGTCAGTGCTGGAGCTAATAACTGTTGAACAGCAGCTGCTTTTGCTAAAATTTTGATTTCTCAGCTTGTAATGATGATTTGAAAAATGGTGACAAAGGCAGAAATGCAGAGGCAGGGATATGATGAGGCAGACCAATCACAGCTGCTGTCTGCATCAAGGCGACGCATAGTTACATTTCTTGGTAGGTGTGTGCAAGGCTAGGGTGTAGGTCATGGGTTCTCAACTGGTCTCAGCCTGGGACCCACAATTTCTCATTGTCATTAAGTTGGGACCCTCTTTTATAGAATACAAACCAAATTTATTTTTGGAAAATAGCCTTCAAAAATACATTTAAACATACATATATATGTAAAGAGAATTTAAGAGATTTCAGGGGGAACACAACTGGCTTGATTCAGGGGGTTTGACGGGGTGCTGGAACAAAAATTTATATTATTTATAAATATTAATACATTACTTACAAATTATATGATTATAATATACTAATAACTTCAGTGTTATTAATAAAATACAATTTATATTTATCAATAATAAAATTATATATATTATCACTCAACCTGGGAAATTTATATATACATATTAAATATTCATAAACTGTTAAAAGCATGTAGCATAAATTTATCACCCAATTCTTTGCCTCCAAACATGATCACAAATTTAAACAGAAGAGTAACCATCAGTGTTTCCAGATCTAGCAAAAGAAATGCGCAACCAGCTCTATGAAAACAAGTCCAAAAGTCCAAAGTAAGCCCAACTGGCAACCCACCACATTCTGTAAAACAGAGGCCACCTTTAAACAGTATAAAGGTAAACATTTATTATGATATTATACATAAACAACACCAAATGTATGCTAAACACTTAATATAAAAAATGGCAGGCTACTTATGTGGCTATTTTTAGTTCATTGTTTTGTGTCATTGTGTTTTGGGGCACTGAAACCCATGTTTGTTAGCCTCAGTGTGCAGATTTTTTGTGCTTCTCATGTGTTCCTTTATTATGGGGAGCTGCGAGATAATCAAAGAGTTTCACTCAGAAAGAAAATCAAGCCCAAATAAGCAACTTCATGTTCAAAAACAAGCTCAAAAAACCTCAACCCGCCACTCACGAGATTTGCAAGTGACTAGAAAAAAACAAGCCCAAAGTCGCTTATAATAAGCGGACTTGGCAACACTGGTAACCAGCAAATGGTGGTTACCATGGTAATTGGAATGCTGCACACTGGTCTGATGCCTGCATCTCTGTGTCTCTTTTCAATTTAAAAGTCGAGGACAGAAACAGATTAGCATAAACTGTTTTAATGGTTTTAAAATGTATTTATTTTTTACAATGTGTCCGCGACCCGCCCAGAACGTGTCTGCGACCCACTTTTGGGTCGCGACCCACTAGTTGAGAATCGCTGGACTAGGGTCTGCGCCTACGCATAGGGTACATGTAGGCTCTACACCGAAATATACATTGGCCTTATGTGGCATATTAAAAGCATATATTTTCAGTGAATCAGCGATGTTAAGTTTTTGTGGCCTGTCCTCGTTTGTTTTATAGTTTTAATACTGACTATAATGACTGTGCAAAGTCAAAAGGTTTAACAAAAATCACACAGCAGAAGTATGTGAGCAAAAGATAATATTATTTATCGATGCAATATTGAAGTGTAGTGATGCTTCCTTATGCTCCACCATTCATTGACTTGTTGAACAGTTTTGAAAATGATTTTTAAAGAACAGCAATAATTGCCTTTTCAGCTGCCATAGAGAAAAAAACACACACCACTGTTTCCATTTAAATAAATGTTTTACTGCTTTTTTGTTGGGGAAACCCAGGTTTCAGTTTAAAGGCATTGAAAGAAGTTTATTAAAGCAATAAGCCACAAGAGGCCATGTGTTAACAAGATTTTATTACAGGGAATGGTGTTCTAAAACTTCCTTACCCATGATAAAATCGCAGTATCACACGGCCTGGAGTGGCTTATTGATATTATTACATTTATAGAAATGTTCAATTCGTAAATGAATTTATTTTAATCATTCACAATAAACTTTTCTTCCGCCAGTTGATATAGTCCGCAAACAATCTACAGCATCTGATGTCAGTATATTACACTTCATAACCCAGTCAATCAAAATGACCTTAAAACGATACATTTTTAGCATGCTGCAAACTAGTTTTTTAACTAGTTAACTAGTCAACTAGTCATTAAACTCATAGCACATAATACATAATTCAGATGTTGTGATGAGGTCGTAGCTGTGGTATATCGTGACTCTGAATGCAGCTCAGCCAATCAGATTTTAGGACTGGAACTATCCATTTTATAAAGTTACATTTACAACAGAACATCTGGACTAGTTTAGATGACTTCTGCTTTTGTTCTGATCAACTAAAATATGTAAATATGAGACACCTTTAAATAAAGAACCAAAAGTTCTGAAAGTTTGCATATTTATTTGATTACCACATTGTAGCAGCCAACAGTGAAACAATATTTAGTCCCATCTGGATCCAGGAGATGCAGATTACCAGTCTGTCCCCGTTGGTTGTGGTAAAGCACTGAACTTTTGACACATCATGTAACACTGTTCTATAGTTCCATTACCATTCTGTGTGTAATGATCTTACAATGTGATTTGTGAAAATTAAGGATTTTTCTTTTCACATTTAATGAAAAGTCTCTGGGTCCTGTGCACCTGGTGTATTATACATGTCACAATGTTAGTCATTGTTTGCCTGGGGGGGAGGGAGGTGCATGGATATCGCTCAGATCTCAGCCGTTGTCATTCGGAGGTAGAAGTCACACAGGTGTGTGTGGGTTTGCACTCAAGATATCCTCGCCTGGCTCCCTCCTCCTGCTCAATTACTGTAAATCAAATGGCACAGTAATTTGGCATGAGGATGAAGGCTTTTTTATTACTGTGATTATGGTTATGATGATGACTACAATTTATTCCGAGCAGATGATGAAAACGCTGGGCCCAACAGGTGTTGAGTTGCCACAATATAGAAGTTGGTGAAGGATTTTCCGTAATGTGGCGTTATCAAGCTGCTGGTGGACAGTGTAATGGGTGCTTCAAATGATTTTTTTCTTCTTCTTCTTCTTTTGCCTGAAAACTGGGGAGCAATTACTGATTATTGCAATGGACCCATGCCATACAAAGTCAGCTTTGTGGAGCAGGAGTGATCATCTGCAGCAGCGGCGCACCCTAGTATCACCCTGTAGTAATTACGGCAAATTACCATACGTTGGTGCCAGAGCTAATTTACATTTCTTCCTTCGTGTCGGTATGTTTCATCCACAAGAGAACAGCCTAACCAGCATGGTGCTGGAGGAGATGTGCTTGTTTAGAATATGGTCTCAGTTTGTAAGTCCAAATGTTTTTTGCCCTCAAACTTAGGCTTTGTCATAAAATGGAGTGAAAATAAAAATGTACTCATCTGTAATTTTGCTCTTTTGTAGTAGAGTAAGGGTGTAGAATTTAAATATTAAATCATTTGTCAGAAGTTAAAAATCAAAGAATAAAAAATTGTAGGCTGTTTTCAGAGGTAAAACTATTAAATCTGTGTATTTTGAAGAATTATTAATCATTGCAAAATGTATAGAAATTTGAGGTGTCACGATACATCGACAGATGGAATTCTGTAAGAATTGGTGTCAAAATTCTATCTAAAAATATGTGTCTAATTCTGTCACAAAATATATATATATATTTCATTAATTAGGTCATTATGTTCTTAAAATGATTAAAATGAACTATATAGTTAATATTGTCATTTTAAGAACATAATGACCTAATTAATGAAATTATCACATGTATATTTGATGTATATTGTGAATCTCAGTGAGCTGCTCATAACAAAAATTATACCATAAAATTACGTTTGTTGATATTTGTTAGGGCGTGTTGTGATGGGTAATGCAAGGGCAGTAAAAAAGAGACATAAACCGCCCCACAAACTGCTACATCTGTTTTTATTATATGAAATATATTTCTAATATTGATATGTACATGTTATCTAAGAATGAGTTTGTTAAATCACACTTGGGACAAAATGTTAACCTGTTTTTGAATGTAAATATTAGGGATCAATCTGAGCACTTCCTCAGTGATGTATTTGGTTCAGTATGTGGAGATGCTGTAGTTCAGATTCAGACAGAACAGCAGGGCAGTCGTGGTCTGGTGGTTAGGGATCTGGTCACTCTGGGCACACGTTCTCTCAGCCTAGTGTGTTCACTAGTGTGTGTTTCACTGCAGGGATAATAGATAATAAAACACCAGACTGTAGTTAATAATATCTGAGAATTTACAGTATTTATATTTAATAATGCCGCTTTAGGCTTTTAGTAGACTAAAGAGCTGCTTATGGTTTATTTTTGCTGTTTTGTGCCAAACTGAAATGTGACCACTGTCTCTAACTCTAATGATGAACCTTTAGCATTTGTCTAAGATAATGCAAACTGAAGGAAACCTGGTGTTAGTCAAGTCAAATTTAATTATATAGCGATTCTAACAAGTGATGTTGAGCTCAGTAATAACAAAAAGAACAAAGTGTTCATAATCACTTCTCATATATGAAAATAATGAGTAACCCTGATATCTTGAGCTTGTCCTGCAGAACCTTGTTGTGCTCTTCTCCTCCTGTATTGAACCAAGCTGGATGAGATAAGATCTCCTGAACAGATTGGAGCAGCAGCTTAGCCATGCATTAAAGCACTGCTGGACGAGGCTGTTGTTTCCACAGTGTTGCCCGCTGCAGGTTAGTGGCCCGAAAAGCATGACTAATACAGAAAACAGTCGGGCGAGGGGGCAGAGGGGGCGGCAGTTGTCATCAGGCTAAATGAACTGTGAATATTTTCACAGCGTGTGTCATTAGCAGCTTAGATTTGTTTCAACAAGGCTTACCTGAGGGCTCTATTCATAGACCCCCAGGTATGAACGGGCTAATGCACACTCTAAAAAAGAGTCACCACTGTGTGTGTGTGTGCGCGCGTGTGTGTGTGTGCGGTGTGCGTGTGTGTGTGTGCGTGTGCATACAGTGGAATGTTCTAATGAAGAAAACATACTTACTGATGGTGCTCAGTGATATAGATTTGTTTGTAATGTACACATGAACAACACTGGACTGCCTGACACAGCATTTCTTAACAACCATAACAAAATGTCTTGGAATAAAATCTTTAAAGGGGCTCGTTTCATGGAAAAGCAACATTTCTGGAGATATATTATGAAAAAAGTTTTCAATGATTTTACGGAAATATTTGGGAATCTGGAGTACCCACTAGGATCTTCTGTACAGAACAGAGGCTGGACGTGTGATAACCATGTATTGCTTATTTTTTCAATTATGACAGTACAGGACAATAAAAACAACACTTTATCTCGAAAAGAGAGGTTATTACTGGCTATCAGTGGCAAATGAGATGAAAATGTATTTCTGCTGATTTCCTTTAATGGCATAACAGTTTCCATTGCCTGGTAGGAAAATGAAGTAAGTAAACTTACTGATTTGTTCTGATTTTAAAGAGATTTGGTAGAAATTTTATAATCTTTTTGGACTTCAAGTAGCTCTGATTATACTGATCACTGCCTGACTAGTAAACATCTGGTTTTATGGTGATTTTGCTCATGTGTCACTATGGCTATGTTCACATTAGAAGCCACTTTGCTCAAATCAGATTTAACTATCTTGACGGTTGACAATCACAACTGTAAGTGAGCTGTATCAGTTGTCACTACCTGATCCGTTCACCCTGCCTGATTTGTATCACGCATGCGCACTTTATCATTTAATTACATTTATGGTTCATTGTTTGTTAAAAAGAAATCATCTACGTTTTTCGCACTTTACAGGATTGCTTACTGAAGGGTGGATATACATAGACTGTGAGATGGGTTGCCAGGTCCCCAAAAATCTCCATCCTGATGTCTGACATAAAGCGCCCTATACAACCTGACACCAGCCCTAAAATCTAGAGCGTCCAATCACAGATATTATTGTTAGCATTATTTTTTATTAGTAATAGTAAATATAATGTAAGAACATAACTCCATATTTGCTTTCTTTGCATTTAAAACACCCCCTTTTCTTTACTATAAATGTATATGTTCAGATCTCATTCCAATAAGTTATCTAATACTAGTGTCTACCCCAAAGCTCTTCACACTCAGATGTTCACTGCCATTTAACTCCTTATGTACACCACAGTCATAGCCATAAAAAACACTTGTTACACAGACCTTTTGAGTGTATTATGTGTATGTGTATTTGAGTCTGTTAAAACCATAAGGAGTTAAAAAGTAGTAGAGAAAAGGGGATGTTTTAAATGTAAAGAAAAGCAATCATGGAGGTATGTTCTTCTTACATTATATTTACTACTACTACTACTACTACTAATAATAATAATAATAATAATAATAATAATAATAATTTGAACGACTCTATCCCTGAAACAGCTCAAATGATACGGGTAACATCATTGATCATAATCCTGGGCAAATATTGTATTGAACGACTGAAAATGCCACAGCTGGTCTGTTTGACACCAGCACCGGAAGTGGAGAAGCTGGCTGACTTGGAACATGGAAGAGAGTGTGTATATTGCCTATTGATACGTGTAAACACGTCGCCTTCGTCATCAACAACAGTAAACGGCACATTTGTGCAGGGTTGCCAGGTTTGCAGAAATCCAGTCGCCAGTAAAACTTCAGAATTGGTAGTTTGCAGGGTTTTGCACTAAATAAAATAATAAATTTTATTACAATTAAGATTTGAAGAAGATTTACATTTTAAAGCTCATTGAAATGTATGTCACTTTAGATTTTGGGCTAGTTTTCGTTTGTGTAGTGTGACGTTGTTACAAAATCAGTAGGAGATTTGGCGGATCTGGCAACCCTGTATTTGTGAGAGAGTGATTTTAGTAAAACTGGTAAAACAGACGTGTTAGTAGCTGATGTGTGATGGTGTTTAGCTCAGGAGGACAGTAAACAGGTGCTGGACTGTACATGATCCGGTGAAGAAGGTGAATAAATGCCAGCTGGCTGCTTTTGCTGTTTTCACAGCTACGTGAGTATACAAGAGACTATATCTGTGGTGGAGATGGGGTCAGCATATACACTCAAATCAACTGTTCTGATCAGGACTGTGTTTAGAAAGGTGGTGTTATGGTTAAATTTTTTTAGCATTTTAAACATATAATTAAGACTCTGAGTCAAATGGAATAACTTGTGAAACACGGCTACATCCGGTTGCTTTTAAGTAAATACATGTGATACAGTACGTAAACAGTGTGCAAAATGTAAAACAAATTCTTCCATATAGTCCATATATGGAAACTAATCTGCAAAAGCAACATATTTGGAATTCACTGTTTTTGTGATGGCACTTGCATATGACCACCTATTCAGTGTGCTGTATATAGGCTCCTCCCATGCACATATAAATGTTTCAGTCTGGTTACATTATTTGCCTGAATACAGGACAGCCAATCGGAATAATGGCTTATTTACATATATCCATTTTAAAGTCACAGTAACACAAACACAGCTTGATTAACACTAATGAAGAAAAGAGATTAAGAGTTTAAATGATTGAAAGAAGTGATTTTGGTGTGTAACACCAGACAAGTGTTGTAAATGGGCCTCAGGGTGATAAATATAAAATACAAAAATGTAGGATATGGGACTTTTAACATATAGTTATGTTTTCTTTACTTTCTATGTAGAACATGCACACACTTGATATCAACAATTTTGAATTATTAATTTAAAAAGGATCAATTGTGTCTTGAAGACCAGGTAACCAAACTGAAGCTCTCATATTTTGGAAACATCATGAGAAATACATTTTGAGTATTTATGGTATTCCAAACTTAGCCAGATATCTTAAGTCCAACAGTGAGGATTGTCCAATAGGAATGTCCTGGTACACTTGTCCCCCATTGGACAGGTTTGACTTGGGCTTCTGGCTAAAATAAAAGACCCTCTTTTTTTGGAAATAAAAGATGGATGAATAGAATCAGACAAATCTTCAACAACCCATTAAAAACCTGAACACCAAAGTACAAGTACAGGATATTCTGAAGAAACACTAAAATAACACTACTTCTTTATCTCAAACTGTTTTTCATTCTGTTGTTGTTTCTTTACAACGGTATTGCCATCTGTGAAAACAGACTACATACCATATTCTAGCATAGCTTTCAGTTTGAAGCTTTGCTTCTCTGAACTGTAACCTTTGTAGTTTTATGTTTTTCCTTTTTCTTATCTCATCTCTCATCTAGATGTTCCTTCATTCAGCTCTATTAGCCTTGGCTGATAAGAACCCACAGACTAAACTGTTTTTTTCTTCCTTATTTTTTTCTTCTTCTTCTTCTTAACACAGCTCTCAAAACGATGAACTTTCTCCAACAAATAACCCTCGGGCTGCATTCCTTATGTCTACATCTGCCAACACCTTCTTGCTACAACGGTTTTGCCTTCTTTTTTTCCTTTGCATCACATAATATGGTGGCGGGGGCTGTAATGGTGTGTTGACAGGTTTAGGCTGAGGTAATTTTTTGGTACCCTTCACAGTTACATGCCAGACTTCCCCCTCCGGAGAGCTGCTCCTAGTGAGCTTTGGGATCTTTGACCAATATATCATAAACACTGCCCTACCAAATTCATGGCCATGAAAATCACATCACAATCCATAAAATGAGTCTTTTCCCATGAAATAGACTATTAGCTGTGAAAATTCTACATTTAAACGGTTTGCACCTTAATTGCAGGTTCTGATTGCAGGACTCATGTAGCCATGTGAGGTGGAAGATTCAATGAGGACGGTACTTGAGAGCAAAGAAACTTTGCCTGAGCTAAACTAATATACTGCTTTCCCAGGTTGAGTGAGCTGTGTTTCGCTGAAACATGATGCTACATCATAGCCAATAGTCTTCCTGAGAGGGAACTTTGCCCAAAGCTAATGACTCTTTTCTGGGGAATCAAATGACTTCCACTTTAAACTGTCTGTCTGTGTGTGTGTCTGCATGTGTCCTTGTATTTCTCCCTGGTGGGGACTTATAGTCTTCATAATGATAGGAACACGTCAGATCTGTAGTGGAGATGCTTGTTCTTTGCTGGTCCTCACAAAAAAATGACATTTTCATTACAAACATTTTTTGGAGAAAAAAAATTAAAGCATTAACCTTTGGTTGCTAAGGTTAAGTTTAGGTTTAAGTTTACGTTTATTTTCACTCAATATTACACAAGTGAATGGAATGTCCTCACTAGTATAGTACTACCAAATTGTGTTTGTGTGTATGTACCCGGTTTTATGCCATGTTGTGGGGACCAAAACCTATTTAAACCCTTAGGTTGTATGGAGTGTTCTTCCTTGCAGGACTACAAAGCTGGTCTCAGAAATGTAAATAATAAAATTTAAGGTGACATGTTTTGAGGGTAAATTTTGGCTTTTAAGGTTTGATTAAGTCTATATAATGTCCCCACAATTCACAGAAACAAGTGTGTGTGTGTGTGTGTGTGTGTGTGTGTGTGTGTGTGTGTGTGTGTGTGAGATGTGCTGTAATGGTGTTGGAGAAAGCTGCTATATGTATTAAACTGTGAGGAAGATGTTTGCAAGGTTCAAGACTGCACTCATTATGCAGTCAAACAAGTTTGATTTAACAACTGCCAAGAAAGCACTTTTCTTATAAAATCTGGGATATTTTACATATTAGGTCCCTGCAATTAGGGAAGAGTTCCCATTCAGTATGACCATAATCATAAATTAAGAGTTGATGTAGTGTAAACTTTCAAAGACTCATCACATTACCATAAAATGAACATTACTGCCTTGTTAATGTATTTGCCAAACAGAGCACATTTGGTTGTGATTGGTGAAGGGGGAGGGGGGTAGTGTTTGATGGTCCTGGCAAAGTGTGCAATGTAAGACCTGCTCATGTTGAGTAGTAGCTCACTTCATTATGTGTTGTAAGACTGCATAAAGCAGCGCAGGATTGATATCCCAGATGTTGGTGCTTGTCGTTTTGTAGCCACTGTGGAAAATGCAGTAGAGCAAAGGCTTATGTGTTTGGGCCCAGGATTCTGCAGTTCATAGAGCGCCACCCTGCAGTGCCAAATCATCCTTTCTGTTCTCCTCTACATCAACCTGGACCTCTGTATGTCATCCAGTTCAGCTCAATTCAATTGAACTGTCTATGCTCTGTTGCAGTTGTGGTTGCTAAAAATTACATTCAGCTGTAAATTTAGAACGCATTACTCATTTCATATTCAATAAAATTTTGTATTCACATTATAGGAACAGATGTTTTCTGTCCTAATAATGCAGTTGAAGTCTTGTAAGGTGACATTTGTTATTTATTATTATATAGTTATGCATTTATAATGTATTATTTTATGTTTTAATGTGCATGACCAAATATTAGTGTTTTTATACAGGTACTGCCTCAAATAAATGCAGTACAGAGGAACCTCAGTTTTTGTCAAACTGTTCTATATTGCCTAATGATAAACAAAATGAATGATAACTGAAGCAATATTTCTCATAAGAAATAATGTAAATCCAATTAATCTGTTCCAGACACTCCAAAATATGAACAAAAGTACATTTTATATAGAATAACTATAGTTTTACATACAGAACACAATGAGAAATAAACACTAAAGACTAATGAAATGGATAAATTAACATTTAACATCACTCTCAGGTTTACGCTCTGTTTTAGAGAGTGCTGGTGTGGTCCAGCTGGCAGCCTTTATTTTGTACACCTGTTCTTGGGGTTTTCACACCAGTTTTCAGGTGGTAGCGCTGCATGCCATCGCTGTAGTGTGACATATCCAGAGAGGTCTGTTTCTGGTCCCCTGAATAAATAAGCATGAAAAACAATGCAAATATTTCAGATGAATGAGTTGGCTGATTCTTTCTTAATGAGAAATAAAGCCAGAATGAACGACAAATACGTAGGTGAGCAACAAATGCGTGGGTGGATGCTTTGTTTTGACAAAATTAGAACCGAGTCATGTGGGCACGGCGACGACAACCTGCCGGATGAACAATAACTGGAACAAAATTTCCCCAAAATAAGTCAACAATAACTGAATTGTATGATAACCATGGCAAACAATAACCGAGGTTCCACTGTATGTTGATGTTCTTTAGTCATAGAGTCCTTCAAATTCTGTATTTTTTTATTTGTAATATAATAACACATCCTTACAATTTACTGCTAATTTTGGCTGCACAGCACTGAAGTGACATTATGTAGTTCATCTTACAACTCGGATTTGTGCCAAAAGAGGGCGCCATTGAGCAGAACAGAAATTGAGTGCTCAGTTCTGTTTGTTTGAGACTTATTCAAACATCAGTAAATGACTGAAATCAAAATTCAACATTTTGTCAATTATTATTATTATTATTGTTTTTTACACTTTTTCAATGCTTATTAAACAATTTACTTGCTTTGGAAATACAGAAGCTTAATATTTTAACCTGGAATGTTTTGCAGTGCCTCTACAGTGTAGCAGTCTGATGCAAATACTTTACATTTCCATTAAAGTACTATAGTTTGAGCCTTTTTCCATGAAATAGACCATTTGCTGTAAAAAAATTTAAGTGGTTTGTATCTTAATTGCAAAAAAGTTCTGAAAAATAGCCAAACCAATTTACTATTTTCCTGGGTTGACTGAGCAATGCCTCACTGAAATGTGATGCTACATCATAGTCAGTAGTCTTTCTGAGAGGGATCTTCACCCACAGCTAATGCCTCTTTCAGTTAATGTACTACAGGGTAATATATACTATTGTAATGCTGTATGCCTTAATGCAGTGCTTTGAACAATACACATTGTCAAGAACCCCAAGTCCAGTGAGTAGCTTAGGGGAAGAAATAAGTCCCTAAAAGAAAAAGCAAACTGATAATCTAGACTCCCACCTGGATAGCACCTCATGCCCTGTGTGACGACCAGGCCTGCCCTTGACCCTCCAACCCCCTTCACAGCTAATGGCAAGATCCGTTATTGTCAGCTCATCTGGCTTCCATTACACTCCATCCCCCTCCACATGTGCACGTTTTTGGGCTCAAATGGGACAGCCTGTTCTGTTTGCTAGCTTGATTGTGTCATTTTTTTCAGGTTGTTATCAGCGCATCATGTTTACTAAGCTCACAGGTTATAATGGGGTTGAGTTTACCTGGAAAAGAAAAAAAGCACAAAGTTGTGAGTGAAACAAAGTTAAATTACTGCAAACTTGTAATGCATGCATGTGCTTTCACACGATCATACTTGTGGCCAGGGGTGACTGGGAACAAATACAGCCATTAGTTTTTGCTTTTAAGGCCGGCCCCCAGTGGTCAACTGTCATCCTGTGGGGTAGTATTCCCAATGGAAATGGGGGGGGGGGCAATTACACCCCAGATCCCGGTTGTGCCTCACAAAACGAGTGAGGTTTATAAGCATCACCAGAAATCAGTCCTCCATTTTGGATCACAAGTTTCACAATAAAGAGCACTAGTGTCAAAACTACTAAATAATAAAAAAGATACTTAAGAGGGTGAGTTAAATGATCTGCACTTTAGTTTTATCAATCATTTCTGTACTAGTTTCAATCAGTTTTGAACTCGCTGTGGTGGAAATAATGGGCAACTGACAACAGAATGGCATAAAAGAAAGAGATTTGGTTTATTGAGAGCTTAAAAGCCTGACCCATCTGCTACAGCATCAAAAGTGCTGTGGCCTTGAAACCCCCGACAGTCTTTTTATAGTCCTGCCCTGCGACCGGGCTTGAGCCAATAAGTTTCTACCTAGACCAGCCACACACCTGCTCTGGGTGTTAAACCTTCCTGTGAAGACTGCAGAAACTTTCCAACGGGTGCAGTTGAATTAAGCAAGGCTGGGTGTGACCAAAACTGTCAGGGCCTCGAGACCAGAGATAAATGTCGAACCACACATCAGACCCCATTAGAGTCTCACCTGTTTGTTCCCCTGAAAGAAGCCATAAAAAGGATGGAGATTGACGTCTGATGAAGACAGCAGTGCATTCATGGCTCACAGCTCAGCCAAAAACATGTTTTAATGAGGGAATATTAAAGCTAGTTAATAGATGGATAAAGTGTATTGAGAAGCAGGGAGATTGTCAAAATATGTATTTCTCTTTTCTGAAAACTGATTAAAATCAATTCCACAGCCAGAGTGTCAATCATTTTTGACTTGTGCCATCTAATCCCACCTCCTGACTGATGGTGCAACATGCCGCCTCTTGCTTGTGTTATATTTTGTAATCTACACAAAATGATGTTTGTAATATTGCCTGTTTAGTAGTCACCACTTCCTCCATGTTGGCTCAGACAGAGCAAAGACAGTAGGAGCATCATAGGTCACACAGACAGAGAAGCAACGCTGTTGGTCAGGGACGTGAATTTGCAGGTCAAAGTTGAACTTGATGCAAAAGTTTGCAGACAAAATGTGTTTGCCTGGACGTTGTCTACATGAAATTCACCTGTTGCATTGAATCTCGTCGAAATAAATTGAATTTCACTCATGAAAATTCAGACAAAAACTCCAACTGGGTCTTTAGGCAAATGATGGCCACTGGGTACATGCATGTTCTGAACTTTTGCAGAACATACATATTGCTAGTCCACCCCTGTTTATGACTAAATCCACTTGTATGCATCTTGCACTCACACACACATACACACACAAGCCCACATCCCCCCCCCCAGTCCATCTAGTGAGCCAGTAAAAAGTCTGTGACTATGATCAATGTTTATTGCTCTTGGCACTTTGTCAGAAGTTTCCTTACCTGGATATGGCTAATTAATCCTGGCAGGCAGAAGGAGTGTAGAACAGCTCATATATGGAGATGAGATCCGCAGCAGAGCGAAGAGAGGAGAGGAGAGGAGGAGACGGTCTTGGCTCTGCACTGACGAGACCACAGCTCTACCCAGCAGAGGAAAAAATAGAGGGGGGGATTATGCTCCAACCTGGATCACGGCCTTACAGGCAAATTGGGAGTCCCCAGTCAAATTACACAAGCTGTTGGCACACATGCAAATAACGCAGTAAAAAAACAAAAAAACAAAAGGGGGCTCAGAGATGCAAATGTACGCAAGCTCAATTAGAAACTCCTTTTTTCTCCCCAAATCGCTTGATGTATTCTGTGCCCTCCTGAGACCAGCTCTCTGAAGGTGAGGATCATTTGTAGAGTTTGAGAAGCTATAGGAACTTGATGTTTATGCTTATGTTTATAGTGCTTTGAATGTACATGTGTTTGGTGCTCCACTGGGTCAATTCTACGCATTTAGAAATGACTGTAAATGTACAGTGAATCATACAGTAATGTACTGTTTCTAAAATACTGTAAACCATGCATGAAGGGAGGTACAACTTTCTCTTTAAAATTTTTAACATGGTTATGCTTTGTGTTTCAGATAAGTAGGTTCATATTTAAACACATTGGTTTACCATCACTTCTGTGATTTTAAAGGCTGGCTTTAATGTATATAACTCATGAAAATGTTCATTTGTAAGTGAAAACAAAGACCATACTATCAGCTTTAACTACAGTTTCCTGATATTCAGCAATATAAAGGTACCTACTGTGCTACTGTAATAAACAGAATATACAAATACAGTGGAGTGCTGTATATTAACAATAAACAGAACACTAATGCAGGTTATCATACAATTCAGTTATCGACTTTTTTCAGAGAAATGTTGTCTTAGTTGTTGTTCTTCCACCTGGTTTGTGTTGGCATGCCCATGTGTCTTGCTGCTAATTTAATTAAAACCAAAACATCCACTCACACGTTCGTTACACACCCATGCGTTTCTTGTTGTTTCTCCGGCTTTGTTTATCGTTGTTTCTCTGACTTTGTGTCTCGTTGTTTCTCTGGCTTTGTGTCTCGTTGTTTCTCTGGCTTTGTTTCTTGTTGTTTCTCTGGCTTTGTTTCTCGTTGTTTCTCTGGCTTTGTTTGTCATTGTTTCTCTGGCTTTGTTTCTCATTGTTTCTCTGGCTTTGTTTCTCGTTGTTTCTC
>BRDA01088789.1:0-11091 GCA_036984385.1 Crenuchus spilurus
CACACACACACACACACACTTTAAAACAGTTAAATTGCTATATATACAGAGTTCACTGAAGATCAGATATCCTTCCCTGGCAGTGGGACAGGAACGTGTTTCAAGTGGGTGAGCGCGTGTATGTGTGTGTGTGATTGTGTGTGCGCGCACATGTGGAAAGATAGCAAGTTGGCTGAGGAGAGCAGTGCTGTTTGTTTTTAGAGCCTGTTGTCAGAATGTGTATCCATGGAGATGTATGCATGTCTTTAACTTCCTATAATCATATATTATGCACTTCCAGTTGTTTCTGTTTGACACTTCTGTAGAGCTATCTATCTATCTATCTATCTATCTATCTATCTATCTATCTATCTATCTATCTATCTATCTATCTATCTATCTATCTATCTATCTAATCCTCCAGCTTGCTAAAACTTTACTAACATCTATTTGTTCACAGCCAATATTTACATATATACAGTATTTAAAAGCTTTAGTAAGCTGGAGGATTAGATTAGCACACATTTTAAACACGGCATCACAGGATGTTGGAATATCACTGATATATGTTTTGAGCTGCATTTGTGCCCCTTTATTATTATTTCATTAAGGTAAACTTTTTCTTTTTCAAGGACATACTCTTATTGAAAATAATGCTTGTATATTTCCCCTAATCTAGTGTAAATAAATAAAAAATGTGTGGTGACACCACACCTTTGAGTGGTGGTATTTACAACCAAAAGTCACAAAAAGTTGAGGCAGTGGTAATAAATAAATGGAAATTTAAAAAATGCAGCATTTCTTTAACTGACTTTTTTCATTACAGAGAGCATGATCGCAGGACATTCCATATTTTGTCTTTTGTCAACTTCAAATAATTTGTTAATATACATCCATTCCTTTATTTTAGGCCTGCAACTCATAAAAAAGGTGGGACGGGGAAATTTAGGGCTAGTAGTAGGAGCCTAGATGGGCAGAGGTTGAGAACCTGGGACAAATGTTTGAGAAAATTATTGAAATGATTTTTAAAAATGTTCCTCAAAGAAAGGTTGGAAGGGATTTGCAATTTCTCCCTAACAGGATAAAATCCTCCCTCTATATCAATAAACAATTCAAGGAATCTGGAGGAATATCTGTGCACAAAGGACAAGGTCACAAACCTAAGCTGAACACCTGTGATCTCTGATACCTCCGACAGCACTGCATCAAGAACCATCAATCATCAATAGCTGATATAATGGTATGTGCATTGGATTACTGTGTCAACTATCACAATACAGAGTTAGAATCACAAATGCCACATGAAACTTAACTGCAAAAAAGAAGCTTTATGTTCAGAAGCAGCATCAACTTCTCTGGTCTTGGAGACAACTGGGATGGACAATAACACTGGACCAAAGACAAAAAAGACCATCAAGACTGTTATCAGCAACAAGTTCCAAGGCAAGGGTCTATCATTGTATGGGGTTGTATCCATGGCCTTGGCAAAGGTCATTTACACTTTTGTGATAGCCACATTAAAGCAGAAATGTACATTGAGTTGCCTTCAATACATCTTTTCCAGGAACGTCCATGCACTTATCAACAACATAATGCAAAACCACATGCTGCACACATTACAAAGGCTGCAGTAGAAGATGGTACATTTACTAGATTGGCCGTCTTGCAGTCCTGACCTTTCCCCAAAAGAGAATGTGTGGAGAATTTTGAAATGGAATAATGACAAACCTTTAATTTTGCACACATTAAGATGAGTTTACAGGAAGTATGGGACAAAACACTTAATGGTTTCCTTGGTGCATCTTGGCAATAAATGCTTTACTGTCCTGAGTTTTTGGGATGTGTTTCAGGCAAGGAATGGATGTATATTAATGCTTTAATGTTCTGCTCAACCATTTAGCAAAGCACATTTGAGTCCATATCTTACTGAAGGTGTTGAACTTACCACAATGTGATTGTACAATCTCTACCAATTGGTAGAGGTAAGAAATACTAAAAACATCCACTAGAAGTCACTAGAAATATAACATTGTCTTGTCTGAACATAACCCAGCTGTTTCATAACCACTGCAAGCAATAATAAACTGGATCAAATGCTGAAAAACCATTAGTGCCGTTGCACCACTACACAAATCAGAGTGGAGTTTAAAAAGTGAACAAAGTTAACATCTTAGTGATAAACACCTTATTGTACAGTTTTTGTTTATAGTTTATGGTTTTACCATAAAGTAACATCTCATTTTGTGTTTAAAGTGTTCATTAAAAAAAACAACTGTGATGTCTTTAAATGTAAAAAACCCACATTGACTGTCTTTATTACTGACCTCTCCTCCAGAAAAAAAAACAAAAAACTTCTTTCCTGGTGAGGATATTAAAGGGTTAGCAAATTAAATGCAGTTGATCAGACAAAATATGAAATATCTTGGGTTCATACTATTTACAAATCAAATCTTATTTATTTTGCATTTTTGCATATTGTCCTAACTATGGGGTTTGTGTATGTACTGTGTATAAATGATTATATATACATATAATTTCTAACTGTGCTTTTTCCTGTGTGTGTGTGTGTGTGTGCGCCAGCACAGATCAAAGGTAATTGGAGAAAGCATCTGGTTGAGACTCTAGTGGTCTTCAAACTATGCAATAGCTCGCTCGCTCACATCATAGCTCACTGTGTGCCATCAGCACTTCTATAGCAGCAAAGGTGAAAGTTCACACAGTAGCACTTGCTACAAATTTTGGAATTGGGGCAAGACACCCTTTACACACCGCAGCTTCATTCTGTTATTATTCTGCATTAAAGGAAGGCCAGTGTGGTACTCATACACAGGCTCGGTCATATCCTTCCCCAGAGCAAGGCAGAAGCATTACATTGTTCTTTCAGTAATTACACTGTGTGTGTGTGTGTGTGTGTGTGTGTGTGTGTGTGTGTGAGAGAGAGAGAGAGAGAGAGAGAGAGAGAGAGAGAGAGAGAACATTTAAATAGGCCTAGTCTAAGTTCCCCAGGCTTTATGCATGCATGTGTCTGCATGTATGTGTAAAGCTGACCTCCCTAACTCTTTACACTCCAAGGTTAATTCAAATCACTTCTACTGATTCATTCATTAATATACTTCATATACTCCAGACTTGACCCCCCTTTTTAGTCGATTTGGCAGGTACAGCATTATGTTAATACCTGGCATCCTCATCATTAAGAATTCTCTTTGTACATACTTTGATCATCCCAGCTTAACCTAAAATGCCAGAAGGTAGAATACTACAAAACACTGGAGTAATTAATCATACAGTAGATATAAACCATGTATAGCGTACAAACAAGCAGTGGCAAATAAGAGGAGATACCAACCACCCTTTTTCACTAGTGCTGAAATCTTTGTCTGTGAAGTTAAAGCTTACCTGCGTTCAGAAGAAGTGAAAGCAGCTCTAAAAAACAACTTGAGGAGTAAAATCACTGAAGGTTTAAAAGTGTAGAAGTGTTGTGGAGCATCTCAGTACATCCAGCATCCAGCAGCACAGATGTTCTTCGTGTTTTTGGACAGATTTGGTCTAAAATGAAATGCTGATGATTCAGAGTTGTGAGCAAAGCAGTTCATGTCATTAACAGAGCATAATGCAATTCAGCACTAGGAGGTAATAACTAAATGTGAAGGAACAAAATGTAACTGATTAGATAATAAACTGCTGGCAGAATAAGTAACAGAATTTTCATTTAAATAAAAACAGTAAGAGGCTCAAATATATCTGCTTTTTTGAGTACATGTACAGTTAAGGGAGTAACTAGTTATCGCACTGCTTGCAGTCTTATTTTCCACAATGGCAGTACTTTCCCATTGTTACTAGTTGGTCACATGATAAATAATAATAATAATGTAATCATTAAAAATAATGCAATTCCAATAATAATAATAATAATAATAATAATAATAATAATAATAATAATAATAATAATAATGTAATATTATTACTCCACTATTTCTATACTAATATACTAATTTAATATTACAGTAAAATGTCTATTTAGCCTGTTAGAAACCAGATTTAGTGATTTAAAAATCTCCAACAAGGAAAGGAGTCCTTGGATATGAGTTTTGAAATTTTATATATATATACTGTATATATAATTGACAGATTTGTTTCAGTTGGGTTTAAGTATGTATCAGTAGTTTAAGGTAACCCCTGTAAAGATGTCACAATGTTCTGACAGTAGCACATAAGACACATAATCTGTGATAAAATCAGGCTCCCCCGACTGCACCTAGTGCTCCCAATGTCATTTGTAAGAATCCACCATGACCCAGTCAAAACAATCAGTCAGAGCCAGGAGGAGTGTCTGATGAAGGATTAATAATTGCTCTTGCAGGGGATTTGTAGGTAGGGTTAGTGCGCAGCAGAGAGGGAGGTGGAGGGAATATTATTAGGTTGAGTTCTATTTGTTCAAACTTTCTATAGCTTTAATGTGGCACTATGCTAAAAGCTGTGAAATTACTATAGCAAGTATGTTACAGGCAGTTACAGCTAATTAAAAATGTATATGCATTTTTAAATGGACAATTTCAATTTAATATAAACATACACACAGTGTATCTAATTTGTTTGGAGCTCATGGCAAAGACATTGTGCATGCATACCTCAGTTGGGTACATTTATAGAATATATTTTGTTTTATTTGTCAAAAAATTTCCACATATATATTCATATATATATATATATAATATCTATAATAGATTTTTTTGTCTTTTCTGGTGAGGTTTTATAGGTATAGGTATTGCTCCCCAGCATAAAAGTCTTTCGTTTTCACACTTTGCATTTTCATTTCTTCACTTCCCAAACTAGGCTTTCTGGAAAACATTTCCTCAAAGTTTTCATCCCATTGTAACAATATTAAGGTTATTAATTGAATAATCAAATATATTCATATGAAACCTAACTACTTGTACACCTACAGTTACAATGAAAGAAATCCCACAGATCTAAGTATTCATCTTTGTAAAAATGAGAAATAATAATAATAATAATAATAATAATAATAATAATAATAATAATAATAATAATAATAATGTCACAATCTCACAAATGTGCACATGCTTGACACTGAATGACATCATGAGATATAGTGTCAGTATGTGCAAGAGAAAAATCACAGTTTAAATTCATCAGTCAAAACAGAAATGATATAAATAAATGATTAAATAAACAAATAACTTGATAACAAAATAAATCAGTGAACCCAAACAGTAACATCTACAATAATAAAAACAACAACTATTCTATTGGAATGCTAAATAAGTAACAGGCATAACCTGATGATAAAGCACTATCATTGAAAAGAGCTTGAAGAACCCAAAGTAAGACCACCATCACACACATCGAGTATTTCAACATGAATCAGTAAAAGTGCGGATGGAACTCTATTTATGACTAAAGTCACCATGTTCGAAAACAGAAATGGAGAGAAATAAGAGGATGATTGGCTTCTCTCTCTCTTCTCAGTGTCCTGTGAGTCATTCTCCCTTTCTCTGCTTCTCAGCCCTCTCTCTCTTTCTCTTCTCTCTTCCTCCCACGCTTTCTCTTTCCATCCCTGTTTGCCTTTCACAGTTCAGATCATCCCAGTCTCTCTACTTCTCGCTCTCCCTCCCTCCCACTCTGAGCCCTCCAATCACACAGGTGTTGTTCTCCTATTCTTTGTACTGGTGCTGGAGCTATCCCTTTTTCCCCATCTCTCTCTCTCTCTCTCTCTCTCTCTCTCTCCCTCCATGGTGGCCATGGAGCTGGCTGGCAGTGTGGGTGCTTGAACCCCAGTGCCTGAGGAAGACGAGGCGTTAAGGGGAGCACTGGCTGACTGGACTTGGACAGTGAGGGTAGCATCCACGTAATACCCCAAACAACCCTAACACCACCACCCCACCCTTTACCTGTCCACTAGGAAAGTAATTGTGCAGCTGGTAGTGTGTAGCGCGTGTCCACTACTCCATACCTGGCAGCTTGCCCTCTCTGTCCAATGTGTTCATGGAGATTAGGGGTGTAAATCTCATAACATTTCTATTCAATTATGGTTGTTTAGTATATGATTCAATGCATCATGAAATCTCAAATCTCATCATGATTCAGATACTGTGGTATTATTCAGAATCGTTTTTTAAACTACACTGAATGCACAAAAGTACATGAAGTTATTTACACAATAGTGGAATATAGACAATAAAAACAATACACCAAGGACTATTTTCTTTTTTTGTTGTTGTTGTTGTCGTTGTTTTGCATTTGTACACTTGA
The DNA here is from genome assembly GCA_036984385.1 of Crenuchus spilurus. Classification (NCBI taxonomy): domain Eukaryota; kingdom Metazoa; phylum Chordata; class Actinopteri; order Characiformes; family Crenuchidae; genus Crenuchus; species Crenuchus spilurus. Next base: position 6,256 of record BRDA01088789.1, read on the forward strand.
ACATACCCGGAGAATTTTAGTTAGGCCAAAAATGAGTGAACTCTTCTGATTATGAATGTAATTGGTTATAATGGATTCTAACATTTCAAAACAAATGCAATTGAATCACCACCTCCAGATTAATGCACCATGATGCATTTTTACACCCCTAATGGTGATGTCCACGATGAACTCTCTGCCCAAGTGTGTATGCTGTCCCCCCCCCTTTCTCACTTAACACCGAATGTGCCTGATCCAGCCAATCAAAGACTCCTGAAGACATTAATTAACTGGAGCAATAGGGTAGATTATGGCTAGAATTAGATACTGCAGGTACATTTTCACCTTGTTTTCTCTTTTCCTACCCTGATTTCTCTTTCACCTTTCACAGTTTAGATACCCCCGCCCCCCCCTTTTCATTCATCCTCCCCATTTCTTCTTCTCCTTACCCAGTCCCCACCCCAACACCTCCCATCACACAGGTGTTGTTCTCCTGTTCAGTGTATTGGTGTTGGAGCTATCACCCTTCCCCAGCCTATCCAGAGTCCCCAGACCTCTCTCCCTCTCCATGGTGGCCGTGGAGCCGGCTGACAGTGTGGGCGCTTGGACCCCGGGGCCTGAGGAAGATGAGGCATTGAGAGGAGCATTGGCTGATGCTGCCAGGTTGGACTTGGACAGCGAGGGTAGCGTCCCTGTCATGAGCGCTCCTCCCCCTCCTCCTTCCTTGGTCGGGAAGTAGTTGTGCAGCTGGTAGAGTGAGGCACGATCCACCGTTCCGTACATGGGCGGTTTACCTTCCCTACCCAACGTGTACATGGAGATGTCCCCGACACCCCCTCCTCCCCCACCTCCCGAATGTGTATGTGGGTTTGGCAATGTGGCCACGGAGAAGGGAGGCGGACCAGCAGCCAGCGGTGGGCCAAAGTTCTTGGCGGCAAGGCCAGACGGCGACTGGTCTCGGGAGCGTGGTGGCTCAGCGGTGGAACGTGAGCTTGAGCGTGAGGAGCGGCGCCGGAAGCGGTAGCTGGGGAGTCGCAGTACAGCCGAGGTGGTGCTGCGGAACAGGTCGGTGCGTGAGCGACAGCGCAACTCCTTGTTACGTTCGATGTAAATGTTGACAGCCAGCACACCCACCACCTCAGCCAGGATGAAGGACAGTCCACCAAAGTAGAAGGACCAGCCGTACGAGTAGTGCCACTTCTTGTCCTCATCCTTCTTTGGAGATATGTCACTTAATGCTGCAGAGATGTACACAATGACTCCAATGATGTTGCTCAGACCTGGTGTGATGCAAACAAAAAGGAACGGCATTAAAATAGGCAGAATAATATGCCCTGCTTCAGAAATACCACACAAGTGTACTGACAGTGTACAATAATCAACAATATAGAGCCACTGCAGACTGGACATGTTCCAGCACACTCCATGGATGCTTGATTAAACTAAGATCTGGGGAAATTGGTACTGACCACTACTGAATGAGAGTCTTGGGTTTACACGCTTGCATATATTTCTCCACCCAACATATCATCTATCAAATGTTCACTTATTGTCTAATACTGTATATTCCAAGCTTTCACATGAGCAACTTCACTTCATCTGTGAGTGGTATTAATGTTGTGTGTGATGGGTATATATGACACTTTAGGCAGTCTTGAAGCATTGTTTTATGACAATATATTGTATGTACCAGCATATATCAGTTGACCCATATTAACCAATGCACAGATACCTGCTACTAAATATAAAGTGTATTTAAAACATTGTGAAAGCTTCATTGACTTGCAGAGATGAAGAATGTTTGCTTTTTGATTAAATCAGCTCAGATCCATTATCAGGATCATCACCAGCAGACAAAGAGCGCTCAAAATTGTTAGAGAAAAGTTACAGGAAAGCCAATTACAGGAAATTCTGATTAAGCCTTTTATATTTGTTAGTGAAAGAAGTCGCGTTTCCATTGACCATGAAATATCGCAAATTAGAAATGCGAATAAAAATTAGCTTAACGGAAACACGACAATTTAGAAAAAACTCACGTTTTTGATCAAAGTCTTTTGCGCTAAGATGAGGTGGTTTTTCAGTCGTATCGAAATTGGTTTATATCACAAAAGTGTAATGGAAACACTCGAATGGACTTTTTTCGCATTAAGGGAATAACGTGATCAACAGCTGAACATTTCTATTGGTGAAGAAGATGACGAAGAAGAAGACAACAACAGAAAGTGCGAGGATGAAGATGACGCGGCATATTTGGAATAACGAGGAGAATCCTTGGACAATGTGCAGCTGCTCCACTAGAGATCTCACAGCATCACAAAGTTCATTAAAAGTTGAGTGTGTCATTCTAAAATGTTGAATCCACAGCTCTTCTGTAAAACCATCCACTACAGTTTCCCAAAAACTCCGCATACGTAGCCGCTCCCAAGTATAAGGGGCTTGTCACTCCAAAGCCTCGATAAGTCGCCGTCTCCTCTGATGGCTGATGATGAGCACTAGTGCCGTGGTAGCAGTATGTATAAAGCTGTAGTTTGTGTTTACATCCACTGCCGCCATGTTTGTAATGACTTATCGCGAGAACAAACATATTCACATGTGATTTTATAAAAGTATTTCACTTTTAATGGAAACACCGCAATTGCGAAACTTTTGTCGAATTGTTTTTTCAACAAAATAGAATATCAATAAAGTTTTGCACAAAACTGCAATGGAAACGCGACTACAGACACACACAGTGGAAATAAATGTTTTCCCAATATAGACATTGATTACAGCACACTGAAAGCAGGCTAAATGCTATGCAACATTACTTTTACAAAATATTCTCTTCATATTTACAAAATCCTTTTTTGTCTCTCTATGTAGATCCTTTTCCTAATGCTATCAATTATAGAGCCAAATGAATGGACACACATGTTCAGAAAGGTTCATGCTTTCAATCCCTTTTTGTTCTTGTGATGACGTATAGTGGGACATGAGCACAATAGTATTCAGTTATTTGCTCTCACCATGAAGCCTGTACCATTTGATATAAAGAAAATTGTTCCATTCAGCCTACCTGCCACCACAAACAGAATGCCTGCTCCCAGGATAATGTGCCTCTTGCTCTTATAAAAGCGACTGGAAGCAACACATACTCCACCCAACAGCAATAGGATGGCACTGAGGATAGGGAATATACTGGATGCCCTTACCACACCTGGTAATAGGAAAGGAAAGGAGAGAACAGGAAAGGAATGGGCAAGGGTTGGGAGGAAATCAGAGCCAAGATGTGAAAATCATCAGCACAAACTGATACCTCTGTTTGCGCCCACTTACTGTGATGGCTCTAAATTTATAACAAACCAGGAGCTTATCACTTCTGGACACACACACACACACACACACATAACTCACGTAAGAGGTATTCTGCAGCATCCTGGTCATAATCAGCATCCTCAGGGAAATGGTTAATCTGGGAGCACACCCCTCTCTTTAACCCTGAAGCAGTAAGAGCGAGAGCATTACGAGTGTACAGTAATGCTTCAAGACATGCAAATTTAATACACGGCTCAGAAGCAAATCCACACTATAACACGCAAGTCGATCAGTCCCTTTCAAATGTGCTCTCATGCAATGACACAGCAAGGACATTCACCCTTAATTACAAGCCTTTCTCAATGAAACTAATTGTTTTGGTCATTCTGAACTCTCTGCCTCTTGCTTTAAATATTGAGCAGCTGTGTGATAACAGAAGGATCAGAGCAGCAGGGCTAGTGATGTTCTTTCTATAGCTCCAACCACTTTTTTCATTTGATTATGCAGAAAAGGAGCGTTCACTGCACTACACCTTTGACCTGTGATGACTCATTGCATAATCACAGCCATTGACATCCACTCCTCTTAGTTTTTCATGCAAATGAGAAAAAACAGAGACACTGTATTCTGGAAAGCTGCCTCTTGAGACCTGACCAGAGTGCAAGCCGTGGAATGTTTAAATACGTCTCTGTGTCCAGACGTTAGGTTTGTTAGATGGACGTTTAAACATCTTTAAACATCCTCCACAATTAACACAGCTTTTTAATTCACAGTCACTGGAAAGAAATACAACATCAAATGGACATTTATACTGTATGTAAATATATATTTTCAATTATAAACAGAAATGACTAAACTTTGTAAAAAGACTGTCACACTTAAGTTGTGAATGTGTAATTTAACTAGAAGTGTCTAAAGTTTTACACAAGACTCTTTATGTGTACAGCAAAGGGGAAAGATGCCTGTGTAACTAGCAATTCAGGTTAATTTCATCATTTTATTATTCAAATGTGCTCATTTTTGATCACATACCTTTTCCTGCACATTGTCATACACTGTAAAAATAACTATTTAAAATAAAATATTACTAAAATATTAAAATATTACTGCTGTCAAACTATTAAAATATTTAAATAATCATGAACAAATAATTTTTTACACTAAACACTTTCTGAATATCATAGCAGTACATAGGCACTTCAATGAGTAATGTAAATCCAATTAATCTGTTCCAGACACCCCAAAAATTTTAACACAAATGTATTTAATATAGAATAACTAAAGTTTTACACACAGAACACAATGAGAAATAAACAAAAAAGACTAATGAAATGGATAAATGAACATTTAACATCACTCTTACAGGTTTACGCTCTGTTTTAGAGTTTACTGGTGTGGTCCAGCCGTCACTTTAGTGTGACGTGTTTTACTCTGTTTTGAGCAGTATTATTTGGGAGGTTCTCAAGCCTTTTTTTTTTGTGAAGCTCTTTAGCTTCTGTCTACTGGGCATGCCACTGAAAACTGGGCAAATGAATGATAACTTTGACTATATATATATATATA
>BRDA01088791.1:0-13644 GCA_036984385.1 Crenuchus spilurus
TCTCTCTCTCTCTCTCTCTCTCTCTCTCTCTGTGTCACTCTCTATCCCTGTTAACGGTCGTCCGGTGTGCCATAGGCTTGCGTCTCTCTCTGTTATTTTCTCTGATATTCGTGTCCAGTAGAGTCACGTCTGCGGTGGCTGTCAGTGTTTTAGGTTAGCCAGGAGGGAAAGAATAATGAGATTAAAGTCGGGTGACTTTCTGGTGCACCCCCCACCCCCCTCTCTCTCTCACACACACACAGACAAGATGACGTACCCCCAGGTGTGTAGCCACATGGGACGTCCTAGAGTGGATTATGTAATAGAGTTAGACACTGTGACTCAGGTCTTAGCCAAGTGTGTGTGTGTGTTCTTTAGCAGAACGTGTGTGTAGCCTTGTCCTGTTAAGTAGCCCAGAACTAATCCTTTCATCTGCTTTCCCCCCCCTCATCTCCTCTTCTTTCTGCTTTGGTCAGGTGACCCAGGGAGCTCTCGTCATTTCCCTACATATTCTGTTTTGAGTGAGTGCAGAAGTGCCATGTTGTCGAGTGCATAAACATAAATATAAAATATACTTGAAGGTTATTTTCAGACGTGAATACAAAATTTGTGGATGTTCTACACAGGCAGTCATGGACTAAAGGTTAGCGAAGTTGATTTGCATCCCAAAGGTTGTTGGTTCAATCCCCTGGACCAGCAGGACATGGTTAAAGGGCCCTTGAGCAAGGTACCTGCTCCCCCACTGCCACGAACGATGGAGCTGCCCATTGCTCTGGGGACTTGAGTGCTCACTACAGTCATGCTGCAGATTTCTCCTTTACAACATCCAAAGAGTTCTCTCCAGAGAGGCTTGTCCAGTCACTCATCATTTCAAGATTTGACTGCAACTCCCTCCTGGATGGTTTCAACTCCCTTGCAACTGATCCAGAACATGGTAGGATGACTCAGTGGAGATGATTTTTCACAGTTGTCAGGCTGGTAAGGTTAGGTATCAGGTAGGGGCTTCAAGTAACTGTTTGCCATCAACAACCAGGGCTTGAGAAAGCAAAACTGGCCACCCTCTCTCTCGAGGTGGGTAGATGGCGCTCTCTCCCCATCACTACTAAGTAATATCCGTTGGCTCAGGTGTCTGTTAGCTGATATATTAGCGCTGGAGATCCCCAGGGCAGTTGACTGCCCAGTGACGATGTATCAGCATCAGCTGGAAAGGAGGCGGAGCCTGACTTCACATGTATCAGAGGAGGCTGTGCTAGTCTTCATCCTCAGGGACATTACAAGTGCTTATGAGAGTCCTAGTGAATGGGTGGGTTGATGTCTTCAAATTAAAAGCCCTGAGTCCTTAGCAGACTAGAGGACATACAATTAAATTGCTGGGCAGTAGTAAGTCCTGTGCATATATGTTAGGTACAAATTCTGAACATTAAGCAAGGATAGACATTTTAGTTAACGTTAATTTTTGTAATACAAATGTTTTTTATTTTTATGTAAAGATTTTGTTTACAGTTTGAAATCATGTCGATTGATCATATGTATCACTCACACCGTATTGTCAATAAAGTATCTATCTATCTATCTATCTATCTATCTATCTATCTATCTATCTACAGTGTATCACAAAAGTGATACACTGTATTCTTCCCTCAAAATAACTCAATATACAGCCATTAATGTCTAAACCACTGGCAACAAAAGTGAGTACACTCCTAAGAGACTACACCCCTAAATGTCCAAATTGAGCACTGCTTGTCATTTTCCCTCCAAAATGTCATGTGACTCATTAGTGTTACTAGGTCTCAGGTGTGTTCAATTTTGTAGTACAGCTCTCGCACTCTCTCATACTGGAGAGTTAGATGGAGAGAAAGTTCCAACATGGTACCTCATGGCAAAGAACTCTCTGAGGATCTTAAAAGACAAATTGTTGCACTACATGAAGATGGACAAGGCTACAAGAAGATTGCCAACACCCTGAAACTGAGTGGCCAAAGTCATCCAGTGTTTTAAAAGAGCACGGTCCACTCAGAACAGACCTTGCGTTGGTCGTCCAAAGAATCTGAGTGCACGTGCTCAGCATCATACCCAAATGCTGTCTTTGAAAGATAGACACAGGAGTGCTGTCAGGTGGGGGGTCAGCCTGTCAGTGCTCAGACCATACACTGTGCACTACATCAAATTGCATGGCTGTCACCCCAGAAGGAAGCCTCTTCTGAAGTCTGTACAGAAGAAAGCCCACAAACAGTTTGCTGAAGACATGTCAACAAAGGACATGGATTACTGGAACCATGTCTTATAGTCTGATGAGACCAAGATTCATTTGTTTGGTTCAGATGGTCTCAAGCATGTATGGCAGCAATCAGGTGAGGAGAACAAAGATAAGTGTGTCATGCCTACAGTCAAGCATGGTGGTGGGAATGCCATGGTCTGGGGCTGCATGAGTGCAGCAGGTGTTGGGGAGTTGAACTTCAATATGTACTGTGAAATAATTAAGCAAAGAATGATCCCCTCCCTCCAGAAACTGGCCAATGCTTGAGGTATGTGGACTGACAGCCCTGATTACTGACCGTGACTGATGATCTCACGCCTCCTCCAATCAGATGCTAGCATGCCTAAACCCCATCTTGGAGACAAAGCCTCTGGGAGGCACAATCAGAATTGTTCACTCAAATATCGGTAGGGACTTGTCCTTACTCTACACATGTAAACCTAAGCCCATGCACTTATTTATTGACTCATTAAACCTGTGACGAAATCCCTCCAGAATCAGATCGGCATTACGTTCTGGATATTTGTGTCTCCTGGTGAAACCATGCTTGTGCTCTATCTTTAGAACAGAGTGTTAAATGCACATATCCTCATTACAACTCACACACAACAGTGCCTTGTCATGTAAGTTCAGATTAGATGTGACTGGTTATGCTGCACTTGGGTCAGCTGTTAAAATCTCAACAGACACTGGTCAGCGCTTTGTTATTCCAGTTCCACTGATCCACAGCCTGGTTATAAGCAGATTATCTGTGACTGCTGGGTGAAGGAGCTGTGTAGGCAGCAGGGTTTGTGCTCTGTAGCAGTATTTCTTGCATCTTAGAGCTACGCTACACTGAATACGAGGCTGATAGCTCAGAATTGGTTGAACCAGATACATTTGAGGCTGAATATATGATACAGCTGCACTCCAGGATGAGGAAACACTTAACTATAGGCATGTTTTCATTACAATGTGGGCCTATTAGCTGCTTTAATATTGTATATTTAGGGCATAAAATTGTGTCATGGACCCTGAAATTAATCCATATTTACTGTTTTAGTTATGTTGTATAAGAAAGTATACAACAGTTATGTCCTGGGCTAGTTGCAGGTCCTGCATAGTAGAAGAAAGAAAGGGGGCGGAGCCTACCCCTCAACAACAGGACCAGGACTGCACTGGTCAATTGCAATCACATTGTGTTCAATTCATTACTTTCTTCAATAAAATATAGTGACAAATGTGCTCTACCAAATGGTTGCACATCATACAGCCAGCTCCAGAATTATCGTCATGAAAACGAGCTAAAGTCAAAATATTAAATAAGACTCACATATAATGAGTAAATAAATGACTGGACTGCACTTTTTATTGTTACACTGTTTTGATCATTTATATTGTATTACATTAAGCATATTAAGGCTGTCAAAGCTAACATGCTAATTTCTTTTTAAAGCATCTGTCCATGTGTGGTACCCATAGTTCCAGGCTGACTGGGTCATGCTACATGTTTACTGCAACTTGCTAAATCTGAAAGATGAAGAATACTGCAACTGGTCCTTTAAATGGCATGTTCTATTACAAATCCCTTCCAGATGGCTCTCTTGATAAAATAAAAGTTGCAGCTATTGCCAGGGTGAATTTATAGCAGAGGAGAACAGCAGTGTCTCCGTCCCTGAACACTAAATGTGCTGGACAAATGATTTAACAAGTTAACCCTTTGACAGCTCTAATTAATGTTGTGAGGCCTCCTCTTGTGAGAATAACAGCACTTAGAGACACTCTGTAATGCTGAGGACTACACGATTGCACCTTGGACCACTCCTCAGTGTAGGGGGACTTCAGTTCCTTGATATCTGTGGATTACAGGTGGAATACCTTCTTCATTACACATCACAGGTTTTCAGTTGGGTTCAAGGAGGCCAAGTTTCGGTCATCAGACAGAGGTCAACAAATTTGTTGATGAAACTTGGAGTTCACTAAGACATATGGCACCTCGAAGGCTTGTAGCAAAACAGCCCTAAAGTATCAGTGTTCCTCCACTATACTTGACAGTTCTGCTTGCCATCCATCATCTTATTTGATTAATCCTGGTCATGGTCACGGTGAGCCCCCAACCCTTTCACTGGGTGCAGGGCAGGGCATTGCTCTAATTATTTAATTGGCATTAAAGACTAATAGTTAATGAACACTGTCATTACATGTAAAAGTGTAAAAATAGAAAGTACAGTATGTATCATTAGAACTGAGTCTGGTTCAGAAACAGATACAATAAAATGATTAAAAACACTATTAAGACTAAATATTAGACATTTCTAGAATCTGTATTATGCATTAATAATGTCAGAGTTTCCTAAAATCACTGACTGACTGCTGTAGTGATAAGTGAAGTTTCCTTTAGGCAACAGAATCAAAGACTCTGACTGGCTAATTTTTTGTTGCTATGCATGTATCTTGTCCCAGTAACGGTCAATGATTGGCTGTTGCTTCTCTGACTGGACAATATTTCTGTCGCCTCAGAAGAAAGCGAAAATGAACCAGGAAGTTCATTTCCTCCCAATATATTTTATATATTACATGTTGTTGTACATGTTTAGCACATACAAACTTAAAATATCATATCTCCTAGTTCTTCTCAATACACAGCTCTAGTATTTTTACTATATTTATGCTCAGTCAGCAGTGGAGTTAATGAAGACTAGAACCAATAAAATGAAAGACATTTCACCCAAAAAATGGTCATTTATAGTGAAAATATTGTTTGCAAAGTACCAAAAAACGCGTCCCATGTAGGGATGATTAGTGTGAGATAAATGTTAAGTGTTTCTCAAAACATTTTGAGGAACATCTGAACCATTCTCTGTATCGTTTACTGCGGGCTGCCAATAATTCAGTTGACTGTATATATAAAGAAATAAAGTGATGGAAGCTCATAGAAGTGTTTCTAGAAGCTGGTTCTCTGTGATTACTCGCTCAAACTGCACCTTCATAATTGGTTTTAGGTGAACAAACGTAGCTCAGTATGAAGTCAAGCAGGAAGCTGTACGGTGGGTCTTTCCTCCTGGTCTGCTGTGCTGGAGAGCTTATCTCCAGCCCTTATCTAACCCTCCTGACCTGGCTAATCAGGTCTTCAGGAGCTTCTAAAAGTATGGCTCTAAATATTAGTGTCCTGATTTACTCAGATCTTAATAAATGCTATCTTATGGAGTATAGCAGTGTGGCTTACAGGATGTTGCAGTTCTAGATAGCACTGGCAATGGATTTTAAAGATGTGTTATCTGCTGTATATGTATGAAGAAGAAGCCTGAGTCAGCGAAGTTTGATAAAATCAGAAAAGGACTGAAGTTAAGAGACCTGTAAGACTGCAGCTGTCAAAAAAGTTTAGGCTAGTTAAGTTTTACAGCAGACTCAGTGCACAGAGTTCAGTTTATTTTCTGCAAACTGTAATCTTTTAAAAATTCCTCCATAGTTTATCCAGATAATTAGCCAAATAAAACTGTCTAGAAAAGCTTGGTCAAATTAATATTTTTTCTGCAAAAGCATTCTTAGCTACACAAGTGCTAATGCTGCCAGCGACCCAAAATTTCACATTTCCTTAATTCTACACACCTGATCCAGCTCATCAAATGATTATGAAGTCTTTGTGAGCTGGATAAAGTGTTTTAGGAAGGGAAAAGTGAGTGCAGTGCAGGCTCATCAACATTAGGATAACGTAAGCTAGCAAATAAGTTAAAGTAAGCTAAAATTATATATAATTACTACAAAACAAATGAATACACATCAGCCAAATTATTCATCCACCCAATTAGTTTGCTGTGAAGTGATTTTTTGGTGGGAAAAAAAACCAGAAAAAAATGAACACCACTGTAATGTCTGTAAGTTAACTGCAATAACAGCACTACTTAAAATAAGCCAAATATTCATAAACGTGATAATTTTTTCTTGTTTTGAGGAGAAAAAATCTGCCAATAAGGTAATCAAAAGTTACTTGGCTAGAATTCTTATAACTAGCAAATGAATCTAACTCATATGTGTTTTTAAATTAAACTAAATTGTCAAAAATTAAAGAAAGTTGCGCTTCTTACAAGCAAAAATTGCTTTTCTTAAGAAATATTTTTGTTGTGAGTGTTACAAACTCTTGATTTAGAGTCATTGAATACATTTCTTAAATTGAGAATTTGTCTAAGTGGCCTTATTCTTTAAAGAAAAAATAATCTTATTCTTATTCTGGAATTTCAAACAAACCATAGTCATACCCTGTAACTGGTAAATAAAGCTCAAGATGAGCTAAAATATCTTATTAAGAAAAAGTTAGACAACATATGTTCTTAGAATGAGCTTAATTTTCTTGTGCAAAACTTGTTAAGAATATTTTTTCTTTATAGACAAAAAATAAGAAAAATGTCCATAAACAAGATTTTTTAATTTCTTAAAAATTGTTTTTTTGCAGTGTGGGTACAAGATGCTTAATTTCCTGTTTCAATGCAATACCAGTAACACTGTCTTCTCTCTGGAACCTTGACAGGTACCACAACACTATCCACATTGCTACCAGGAGTCCAGGAGAAACAGCTTGACAGCACTTAATAATCATAAAATTAAATGTAGCTCAGTATGATGATGGGGTGACTTGCAGGATGGAAGCCTTGAAGGTCCCTCAGTCCAGCACATTAGTGTTGTCCATCCTCCCAAAACACCTGATCAATCTAATCAGCTAATTCTGAAGCTTGTCCTGAGCTGAGATTGGTGTTAGAGCAGAAAATGCCACAGAGCAGAGGGCTTTGAGGACCAGAGTTGGGATGAACTTGTAATATGTGGTGTTTTGTTTTTGGTCACTAGATGGTGCTGCACTAGAGGTTACATCTCTGAAGTACATCAACAGACAAGTTAAAAGTGCGAGATTGAAGTTCATTAAAGAAATACTTTAACTACAGCCCAACCCATTGACTACATGTTTCTGTCAGATCTCGCTCCAAATAACTCAAGGAATGTTAAAGATGGAGTGACGGACATTACCAGAACTCTTCTTACTACTATTGTCACGGAAAAGGAAGCAAGTACTGTATTATGGTTCTAATTCATTATAGAAACAAGACCAAAGACAATGTTTGTTGGAAAACCATTGTAGTGGTGATGTTGTATTTTTGGACTCAACAGAGAACTACATAATAATAGGTCTACGATTAGGTTCTAGACACTAATTCTGTGCTTAGGCTCTAGACACAGAATTCTATTTAGCACTACACAATTAGAGCTCTACATACTAATAGTATCTGGATTTTAGGCATCCCTTCATAGCCATCCTTTTGGGTTCTAGACCATAGTAGTATTTTGGGTGTGTTTTCATGTTTGTGGTGTGTCTGGTTTTGTGTAGTTTGGTGATTTGTCACTTCTTTACCCTAGAGTTAATTTTTTCACAGAAAAAAATAAAAGAGTATGAAAGGTGCTACATAGATTATTATTATTATTATTATTATTATTATTATTATTATTATTATTATTATTATTATTATTATTATAAAAACGGGACATTCTGTAATAAAGTTTATAAAAGTAGACACACTCTTGTTTCTTAAATTTGATTTAATTTTGATTAAGTTCTTTAATTTGAGAAACATCTGGGAGCTTTTCCCGGATGCCAAACTTCCTCATTCTTTTTCTCGTAAACGTAAAGAACAATTTGTGGAATGTGGCCAAACTCATTTGGTCACTTGAGGCTTTTTCTTTTAATAGATCTTGCATTTGACTCAAATGCAAAAATAATCTTAAGACTTAAACAGACTTGCCTCGAGTTTAGATAAAAGTGTATGTTTGAGGACGGAGAGAAGGTATGTCGGTGGTCCTCAAAGGCACAAGTAAACACTGAACTCTCAATCAAAGACTACATACATTTATAAAGATTAATTTGAAAGACGCGCAGAGCTATAATATCATTCCTTTACACGCTTATTGTAAGGCTGAAACCGTCATTGTCTCATGTTACAGTAAAGCTTCTTGAGGTTTTTCGGGTTCATCTCATGTTGAAAAGTCTCACATGCGTTTGTAAATGTAGATAACGTTGTGACAGTTGGGGCAGCTGTGCTCGATGTCTTGGCAGGCCCTCACGCAGAAGGGAATCAGACAGAACGGCCAAATCCTACAGAGACACAACAAGAGGAGTATGAAGGTGTGAGCAGGTGTGTAACTGTCTGTTCGTGTGTATGTCAGGGTGTCTTACAAGAAGATTAAGAGGCCTCCAAAGATGGTCCAGGTAAGAAGTCCATTGACGCCTCTGGTGGTTGTGACGATTTCCTGCTGACAGAAAGTGCACCTCAATCGTCCTGGTGTGTCTCTCAGGCGAGGCTGAACCACTACAGATGTGGATACACAAACACGTAGTTAACATTTCAGGAAATATATCTGATAAAAGCACAATTCAGTTAGAGGAGGGCGTGGCCTAAAGGTTTGTGAAGCACCCCCTGAACCAACCCCCTGAACCAACAGGAGATGGCTGAAGTGCACGTAAGCAAGGCAGCCAACCCTCAATTGCTCCCCGGGTGCCCACGGCTCTGAAGTGTGTTTCACTGGACGGATGAGTTCATCACAAAGGTCAGTGAAAATCACATGTTCACAATTTTCCATCCAGCCTATCAAACTAGGTAAGTTTGGAGTCCAAATTGTGCTTCTTTAGTTTAGAACTGGAGCTGCTAGACACTAGAGCTCAATATTCACCTATATAGTTCAGTCATTTCCCTTAAATCACATCTCAAACTGCTCAAACATCACCCAGATCTCATTGAAGTTCTGGAAGCTATTAAAGAAATCTGGAAAACGTCACCAAACTGTGCAGGAATCCGGCCCTCCGGGACTGGAGTTGAACACCACTGCTCTAGAACATTTCAGTGACTGTTGAGTTCTAGGGTTTGTTGACAATGTTAGCCTCACAGCTTCAGTTCTAACGAAGCAAAATTTGGATTCTAGTCGTGTGTAAATGGTGGAAATGACACTGCTGGCTGAAAGCTCGCTTTAATAATAAGAATAAGTTCAATGTTTATGGCGCCTTTCTCAAAGCCAAGGATGCTTCACAAAGTGAGAGGGGGGTAAATAAATAATCACAGAGCAGAAGAATGAAGATGTAGAGAGAATAGATAGGATTTAAGTTGAGTTTTGAAGGAGGATGGAGTGGGGCCGTCTAGTGCTGGGCGATAAATTGATATCGATTTTTTTCACAATAAGTTTTCCCTCGATGACTATTGACGAAGCCGGGACAATAGAATTTGATAAACATTAACGTTTGTTTCCATTTCACGTCTAAGCAGCTTGACGGTGAGTTCAGAAGTCTAATACTGCTGCTTGTTAGCTCCTCCTCACACAGTGATGCAATCCTCACCAAAATGCACTGTTGTGTTTAAGACAAGCATGTGATTGGAGGAGAGTGTAGTGGGGCCGGGCGAGAGAGCACAAGGGGGGGCTCGCTCTGTGTGTGTGTGTCAGCCCGAGTGCTAGCATTAGCATATTAGCTTGGCTCTCTAGCATGTTATTTTGGAGTGGCTGCGGCCGACAGCAATCATTGTAAGTTTCAACAATGAAGCGATGACTGTAAACGTCTTTCTCGTCCATCCTTTCAATGCGTCCAGCCGGACGCTATAATATTATGTTCTGACAATAAATAATTTAATATTTTAAATAGTGACATTTCATGTATTTAGTCTGATGTTTTTAGAAAGATGTTGTTTAAAACTATGACTGTTAGAAAATTTAACATCGTAATAATTATCAAGATTGATCAATATAGAAAAATTTATCGTGATAAAATGTTTGGCCATATCGCCCAGCTCTATCGCCGTCTCTGAGTGACTGAGGTAAGAAGTTCCATAGTTTAGGGGCCATGACACTGAAGGATCTGGTCCCCGTACACACCCGTTTGGACTTGGAGACAATGAACAGGCCAGAATTAGACGACCTATGTGTTGGGGAAGGGCAGTAAGGATGCGGGAGCTTGGCTGAGTAGACTGGAGATGGACCATGAAGAGATTTGTAAGTTAGCAGGAGTTTAAACTGAATGAACAGGAAGCCAGTGTCGCTGAATCTGGGTGATATGAGCTGATGTTTTGGAGCGAGTTCTGGACTGAAGAGACTGAATGGTTTTTATTAGGAAGGCCAATGAGAAGTGAGTTACAGTCTAAACGGGATGATGTGAAAGCCTGGACCAGAGTTTCAGTGTCTCTCATGGTGAGCGACAGGTTAAGACGAGCAATATTACACAGATGGAAAAAGTTTTGACCCAGGACTCGCAGTGAGACTCAGAAGAGTGAACAGAATCAAACAGTAGCCCTAAATTGTGGCCCACATCATAAGTATTTACTGTTACATCATCCAAGTTAACAGTAAAGCTAATAAAGTTTGCATCCTCACTGTTACAGCCAATGCGTAGACTCTCAGATTTATCCGTGTTTAATTTTAAGACGTTACACCTCATCCACTGTCTGAGGTCGTGAGTGCAGGATGTTAAGGTAGGTGGTGGCAGGATAGATGTAGTTTTGGTGCTGACATAGATCTGAGTATCATCGCTTTAAAGCTTTGCCAATGTTCCGCAAAAACCAGTTTGCGACTGTTTGCATACTTTCTCTGGTATTGCTTTGCTCTCATGTGTGAGTTCTCCAGTGCCAAAACCAGGACCATAAGTTAGCGATAACATGTTTTCTGTAAAAGCACCCAAAACTTTTCTCACTATAATCAGATATTTTATGGAATGCTTATTTAGAAAGTAATAGAGATTTGCGTTGATAATTACAATAATGTTAAGTCAATGGTCAGGTGACGTTTTTACTGTTTTATTTTGGCTTTGATATATTTTTAATTTATTTATTTATTACTATTTTTTGCCAGCTTATATCCCCTTCCCAATGTAGGAGTAGCCAATTAGCCCATCCCATCCATTAGGACTCACCCCATCACTTTGCAACGTCCCTGAAGAGGGTGATGGACGGCAGACATTGTAGTGTGAAAGTGATGGAGAGAGAGCTGATATATTCAGGACACAGATGCACTATGATAAACGAACACCTGTTCATTTTTTGGGTATTAAAAGAGTTGCTCCTACTTTTGCTGGAGTGTGTCTACTGTCCAGAGAAGATTTTCTACTAGATTTTGGAGCATTGCTGTGAGGATCTGGTTTCATTCAGCCACATGAACCTTATTAGCCCCTCGATCCCACACCTGGCACTAGACATGGTGCCCATAGGTTCATGTTTAGTCCTATTTGTTTATTAGTACATCTCCCAAGGGACTAGACAAGCTGTGTGTACTGAATGCACTGATTAGAAGAGATGTCCACAAACATTTGGACAGATAGTGTATCTGATGGTAATTCTATTGCCTGTACCTTTAAAGTTACAGATAATGAAGATGTTTGTTTACTGGATGGAAAGCCCAGTAGTAACCGCTCCTTAGTAACTAGTAGCTATGAATTATTTTATAAACATTCTCTGAAGTTATCACATTAGCTTTTGAGGGCTAATTTCCTATTTTAGATTTTAACATTCTTGGGATCCTGCACTTTCCTCCGAGCAGCAGCTTGAAGAGGCAGGGAAGAGGAGGTGCGTGATAGTCTTCACCCTTCTAGAGTCAGGGACACATCATTGGGAGGGTCCTAGAGAATGAGTGGATTGATTGGCTACTAATACACTGGTGTTTTTTTTAATTGGTAACATTTCTGATAAATGTTCTTTAAACGTTCTTTGGTAGAACGACTTGTGTGTTTAGGGTCGTTGTCTTGCTGCATGACCCACCTTCTCTTGAGATTCAGTTCATGGACAGATGTCCTGACATTTTCTTTAGAATTCTCTGATATAATTAACAATTCAATCAATCAATCAATCAAAATTTATTTATATAGCGCTTTTTACAATGGGCGTTGTCACAAAGCAGCTTTACATATTTATTTATTACATATTTATATTTATATTTTAGCTTTACAATTCATTGTTCATCAATGATGACAAGCTGTCCTGGCCCAGATGCAGCAAAACAGGCCCAAACCTGATACTACCACCACCATGTTTCACAGATGAGATAAGGTTCTTATGCTGGAATGGAGTGTTTTCCTTTCTCCAAACATAACACCATCCATCCATCCATTATTTTTAGCAAACTGAAGATGAGCAGCAATGTTCTTTTTGGAGAGCAGTGACTTTCTCCTTACAACCCTACCATGCACACCATTGTGGTTCAGTGTTCTCCTGATGGTGGACTCATGAACATTAACATTAGCCAATGTGAGAGAGGCCTTCAGTTGTTTAGAAGTTACCCTGGGGTCCTTTGTGACCTCGCTATCTATTACACGCCTTGCTCTTGGAGTGATCTTTCTTGGTCGACACTCCTGGGGAGTAACAATGGCCTTGAATTTCCTCCATTTGTACACAATCTGTCTGACTGTGGATTGGTGGAGTCCAAACTCTTTAGAGATGGTTTTGTGACCTTTACCAATCTGATGAGCATCAACAACTGTTTTTATGAGCTTCTCAGAAATCTTTGTTCATGCCATGATACACTTCTACAAATGTGTTGTGAAGAGCAGACTTTTGTTGATGTTTTAGGTCATATTTATTGAGAATTTAGAGACATTAAATTTTCAAGCACCACTGTATTATATATATATTACATGGAAAGTGACATATTTCAAGTGTTTTTCATGTTTTACTATTGATCATAAATCCAGAACCTCTAATTATTAGATTAATTCATTTGGCGTTTGAGTCAATCAGACAGTATTGGCATTAAAACAAAAATGGCTTGAAAATATGTCACTTTATGTGTAATGTAACTATTTTTGTAACATTATAACATTTTCTGAAGATGCACTAGTAGTAGTGAAAATGAGGAACTGACAGTTTTAAGCTGTTTTGAGCTGGAAAATCATCATGTTATGCTGGATTCCAGGACCAGTGTTGAATGTCTTTTGGTTTAAGGTCTTATTTCTCTGTTTGTGTGGGGTACTAGTTTGGCCTGATCAATACTCACCCACAGGACCTGCCTGCTGGACCACGGTTACACCTGGAGGGGCCTGGATTATGGTGGGTGGTGGCGGTTGAGCCTGGAGCACTACTGTGGGTTGTACAGGTTGAGCCTGGATGACCATTGGTGACATTATGGCTGGTTGAGGCTCTACTACAACCACTTGTTCAGCCATAGGCTGAAATATCATAGCCATGTTGTGTGCAGTGGAGATAGCAGTTTATATTAATGCTGACCTCTGGAAAGATAGAAGACAAAGAAAAGAAGTACTTAAGTGTAGAAGCTGGTGAGCACATAGTTTGTTGGCTGGTTGGATAGAATAAAATATAGTATAGTAATTGTGAATACATCAAATTTGGCTAGATATGCCATAATATTCCAAATAGACACCAAACGTACATAAAAAACTTGTGAATTACGTAAAAACTACT
>BRDA01088792.1:0-12703 GCA_036984385.1 Crenuchus spilurus
TCAACAATGAACACAACTTGACATCAAACCATTCTGAATGACTGTATTTCCTCACCAAATGATTTATACAGACATTGTGAAAAATGACTGGAATTCCTTTTTAATCCACACAAACGGCACTTATCAATGCTGCGTGCCACAGGGCCACTGGGCCAATATCACTATATGAAGTGTGTAATGGACTGTTTACAGGGAAAGGTCCTGCCTCTGTTACCGAGTTAAAGCAAAGTAAACACATGTCTGACTCCCACTTTTATTTTGCATCGCTTAAGGGCTAAAAAACCCCACTCCAAAGAGCCAAAGAGTGTACGCACACAAGTGTATGCACATGCATTCAGCCAGTGTGGCATCAACATTAAAAAATATATCTTTCTGCAGCCTAAAACCCCAAGCGGCTTTGACTTTTAAAAACCTTCTGGCCCAAGATGCAAAAAGAGAAAAAGAAAGCCATTCATATTTATACATTTCTTATTTCAGGGTCTTATCTAAGGCTGAGCCTTTCCAAATTGTTTTCCCCATTTCACCTTAAAACACAATCATCCAGGGGCCGAGCAAACGAAGAAGGGATGCAATATCTCTCCAGATTTAATGCTGATCCAGGACTAGCTCCATCTACTACACCCTAACTGAAAGAGAAATAGAAAACTGATCAGACTAAAGTCTCTGAATGCAGAATGAAGGGCAAATGATGAAAACCACAGTATGAATGAATGGTGTAGACTGGGATTTAGGGCTGCACAATATAAATCGAATGTTATTCATTATTGCAATATCAGATTTTACAGTACTGATACTGTAAAAGGCAGCAATATGCAAATAAGCATCTAATGAAACACTGAATAGTCTATTTTGTTCATTATTAATCACATACAGTGGTAACCCTATTAACAAGTATTCCAGGTAACCAGTCGAGATCTCGGAATATTTTTGTTCCAGGTAACGAGTAAAATTCCAAGTAACAAGTAGCCTAAATTAGTTCAAGTATGCCAACCACTAGGGGCGCTGCGGTCATAGCATCCCCTAGATGCTAGCGTAGAAGAAGAGGTCAGTCATTACCTTTGACCGCTGTCCAGTGAAAGTGAAAGTGCTAGTGAAAGCGACACAAAGAAAGCAAAAGGTAGTGAACATGAACGTTAGATACATTTTACTTTTCATATGATAAGTGTAACCATGCCATACATGTACGCCCGTACTCCTGTCCTCCTTAGTAGCCAGCCTACATGAGTGTCGTCGTCGTCTCGTTTATGTTTTAAAAACCCATATAAACACATTATTTAGCATATTAAAGTTTACTGTATATTGGCCGGCTGACACGGATTAATCAGTTTTACATGTATTCTTATGAGGAAAATGAAAGAAAAAGATGGAAAGAAAAAGCTGAAAATAAAGTAGGGATGTCCCGATCCGATCTCAGAGATCAGAATCGGCTTTACTGAACACAAATCTTTGTTTTACGTCAGCCTGCGTAGGCATCGTAATCAGAGAGCGCAGTTTGTGGCAATGCTATAATGTCTGCAGTGTGGAAATATTTTACATTGGAAAACAAAAACAAGTCCAACAGCCAAGTGTAATGTCTGCAACGCGAGTGTTTCATGAGGCGGTTGTAGCAGATCTGCGTTCAATACTACCAATTTGATACGGCATCTAAAAAATAAACACTCAGAGAGAATACAGAGAACTTTCTCAGGCAAAGGCTGCACCTAAGCAACACGCTAGCAGAAACTTTTAAAAGAAGAGAGAAGAGTTCTCGAGAACAGCGACATGGACTAAAAGATTAGAGAGAAGGTCGTTGAATTCATCGTCAGGGATGACCAGCCTATCACCGTGGTAGAAAATAAAGGTTTTCAACGTCTTTTAGAGCCACTTTATGCCCCATCGTCGTGGCACTACATTTCAGAAACACTGTTTTTACTGTATTCATGCATTACACAACATAACTTTTATTTTATGGTGGTGTGACTGTGGAAAATGGAACTGTGATTATCTTGTTTTATTTGCTATATTTTTGCTACTACAATGCTGCACCAAGGTGAAGTTTATATAAAAAGTTTGTTTACTTTTATTTTGTAAAAATAATAATAATAAAAAAACAACATTAAGCAACAGCTTGGATGCAGGCAATTTTTTCTTAAATGTAATAAAAAATGCAACGTAGAGCTGTTTAGTTTACAGACAGACATTGGATTTGGATGAATTAAATGAACAATATTATTTAGTTCTTATCTAGAAAATAGAAGCATCGGTTTTTAGACTCGATATCGGAAGACACTCAAAATGAACGACTCTGATCGGGGACAAAAAAACTTGATTGAGACATCCCCAATGGAAAGAAAGAAAAGAAAAAGAAACTAGAAGCAACAGAGAGAGAGGAAGAAATAGATAGAAAGAAATGAGCAGACCACTGCAGACATTAGCCAAAGCGGACCACCATAAATGACACACACACACACACTCTTTGTGCTTACTTTAAAAAGGCATATTATGTAAATCCCATTTTGAAGCTAAGCCACAACTGATCAGTGAAAAACTCCTCTCTCTCTCTCTCCCTCCCTCCCTCCATCTCAATTTCTCCCTCCTCCCTTTTCTCCCCTTTCTCCTCCAGCCCCCCTCCCCTCGTTCTGTCTGCTGTGCTTGACTGCCTGCAGGGAAAAGGGGACACACAGAGAGACACACACAATCACTGGATTATTGACTGGCTGCAGGGTTATAGAACACTCATGAGGCATACACACACACACACACAATAATAAACACACACTCCTGTGTATAAATATGTATGTTTAATGTGTGTGTTGTGTGAGCACATTCAGGCATGTCTGCCATGTGTGTTAATATTACTGGTGGCACTTTTAGCATTTCTGTTTTAAAAATATCTGCACTGCTGACAGAATGATGTATTACTACACTGCTGATATTCAGTATTTCTCAACATATCAGGAGCTTTAGTGATCATCCCCAACCCAGGCACACACACTACACCAGTGTGGAATGATATTACTGCACCTGAATACATCAATAATAAAAGCATCAGGTTAGGAATGTAAGAAACAATTCTAATACTTTTTAATGAGGTGTGTGTGTGTGTGTGTGTGTGTGTGTGTGTAAGATTAATTAAACAACACTAAATTAAATTCAGCTGTTTTAATTTCAGGATTTGGATATTTGGGTTTTTTGGCTAAATGTATTGTAAAGTTCATTATTTTTATTGCCACTACTGTGAAATTAGTAAAGTGTAATCAATATATCATTTGGCCAATGTTAGTGCCTCGTGGCTCAGTAGTGGTGCAAATCCCACTGATAACACACTGCTAATTAGTGAAGTGTTTTATAATTTAATGAACAAGCATTCCTGATGCATGAAAATCCTTCAGCACTTCTGATTTTAGTGGTTTCATGCTTTATGAATATAAAGAGTCCACTAATCTTACAATTACAACAAGCATTTGTCTTACAGCAACCCTAGCTGAACCAGTAAAGTTGAACACAAATCATCACAGCAGCTAAAATAATTATATATATGCACACACATATACATACACACACACACATATACATACACACACACACATATACACTACCACTTTTAGAACAGATTTAGAACATTTCTGGTATGTGTCTAGTTGGTCAGGTGTTCATCCTACAGCAAGATAATGACCCATAAGTCCAAACTCTACCAGAACTACCTCAGGAAAAAACAACAAGATGGTCAGCTTGAAAACATGGAGTGGCAGCACAGTGTCCAGACTTAAGGAAAATGTACGTTGAGTCAACGCATTGCCTACGGCTTAGCCTACACTGTAGCATGCATTTATACTTCTATGTTCATGTCTGTGATGTGCTGCAATTACACCAAAAAAACACTAGGTGGCAATAGGGTTTGTATGTTAGTGGTCAAGTTCCTTGGTGTGCTGTGTTGACTTCTTCGGAGTACTATTACGAGGAATCAAGAGATGTTTGTATTTTCTGACTTCCTTGGTGAGTCTCTCCTCCCATTGTTGTATAAAGGCCGGGTTCTCTAGCGCTTCTCAGCTTGCAATGACAATTTTAAAAATGGCGGCGAAGGCAGAAATGCAGAGGCGGGGATACGATGTGATGGACCAATGACAGCTGCTGCGGTCTCCGTCAACACAATGTTACATTTTTGGAGAAGTGTGCAAAAACTTACAGCGTAGCCTACTTATTTAACTTGTATATTTTTGTATACAAGGAGACATTAAACTGAATACATTTTCAAAAATGGGAAAATTGGTATGTTCTAAAAATTTTGACCAGTAGTGTATATGTATATAAAAAAGATTTTCGTAGTGTGTATATATATACGTCAACAAAGTTGAATTTTTACCAAAATACTAGGGCTGCGAATCTTCGGGAATCGAACGAACTGATTCAGAATCAATTCTTGGGGTTACGAATCGATTTATTTCCGATTCTTTCAAATCGAAACGAAATACTTTACTGTTGCAATCTCTGCAAATCACGAGTCACGTCCAGCCCTTTCTTACCCGGGCCGGGTTGACGGTAAAATCTAAAGTGTTTCCACATGGTTGCTTTCAAAGGCCGCGGCTTGGCTTGCATGCCTGTACATAGCCCACACTGCTTCCTTGTTTTGCCTAGCACTACGGTGGCTGAGAAGGCACATACGCACCCGCAAAAAAAATTGATGTTTTGAAAACGAGAATCGATTCTGAATTGTTCAATGTGAGAAACGCGATTCGAGCTTGAAGCGATTTTTTCCTGCACCACTACAAAATACCCAATCGGCTGATGCTATTACATCAGAACTCTATCAGTGGTACTGTTCCACTGTAGTAATTAAATTCTTTGTGTTAAGTCAATTATTTCAACATAATCTAACTGTACATTCACTGGAGAGAAAAAGATTTCATGACTGACTAACTTCCTAGTTTGAATAGGATCACAGTGAGGACAGAATTGCATCAGTTTACAAGCTTATTAATAACTGAAAATAAAATGTCTTGAGTAAATGTAAAGAGTGGTGAATAACTCAGAGTTAGTTCACTAGTGTCCGAGTTAGCTGACTCCACTCACCTACAACGAGCACATTTAAGTGACTAGAAAGGAAAAAAGATTTGATTCACTACAAAAATAGTACTGTATGATTAGAATTAACAATGACAGGAAATATTAAGATTAATAATCTGATGTCATTATTAACAGCTCACAAATTGTCAAACAGCATGAACAATGTGTGGCATGTTTAAACTCCCAGAAGACAAAAACAGCTGACCGTGCAATTAGTTATCCATTAGCAATCCTGTCCAAGAAGCAATGCATCTAGAAATCTACAGGTAGATTATTCTTAAATAAACAAGTTACCTGTAACTTTTTTTAGTGATTACCTAATTATACAAGCCATCAATCAGGCGTCATGATCAGCGCTATAACAATTACTCAAAATAATCAAACTAACAGCAGTTTTCTGAACTAAGGCATGGTGTGTTATTGTACAGTAAGGTCCTTTACAGACTTCCTCAAAAAGGATTACTCGATTATTATTGTACTGATAGTTACAGCCCTAATTATGATCTCACACTGACCAAATCAGATGATCAATTTTGCTCCATCAATGGTGAGTTGCCCAACAGGTATAAGCCAATTTCTCCATCAAATACAATTACGTCCAAACTGCAAATGGCAAAGTGGAACGTGTGAAGATACTGAAGGAATTTATTTAGTTGATTTTGAGGGAAAGTCAAAAATTATCTGCACTTTATATTAAAACTTCTATTGGCTGCAATGTTAACACTTTCTGTACTAGGTCTTTATCTCTATATTAAAGTCAGTTCATTTATGTCTAAGCACCACTTATAATTTGTAAGGGAAGAGCAGCATGCAGTGATTCACTGAAGATGTGTTGGGACATCTGTAAACTAAATGTGGAGTGATACTGTAAGGAAGGTGAAGGTTTCTTAAAAAGAATCATTACTGGTGATGAGAGATGGATTCATCACTACGAGTCTGAGAGTAAACAGCAGAGTGTGGAATGGAAACATCCTCATTCACAAACAAGAAAATGTTAAAAAGTGAACCATCAGCAGGAAAACTGATGCGGACAGTTTTCTGGGTCTCCTTAAAGTAGCCATAAGAGGACGGAGATTCACGTTTGACAAACAGTTAAAGACAGTGGTGCATTAGTGGCTCACAGCTCAGCCAAAAACATGTTATAATGAGGGAATGTGAAAGCTTGTTGACAGATGGACAAAGCAGAGAGATTATGTCGATAAATTATGTATTTGTCTTCTGAAAACTGATTAAAATAAACTCTACAGCCAGAATACAGATAATTTTTGACTCACCCACAGAGTGGAACCTCGGTACTCTTCATCAATCTGTTCTAAAGTGCCTGATAACCAAAGCCATACTTCCACATTAGAAATAATGGAAATCCAATTAATCTGATGCAGACACTCCAAAATATGAGAAAAATAAATTTTATATAGAATAACTATAGTTTTACATACAGAACACAATGAGAAATAAAAACAAAAGACTAATGTAATGGATAAATTAATATTTAACATAACTCTTATGGGTTTACGCTCTGTTTTAGAGAGTGTCGGTGTGGTCCAGCTGCAGCCTTTGTTTTGTACACCCGTTCTTGGAGTTCTCAGCCGCTATTTGTTTTCACACTCATTTTCAGGCAATAACATACATTGTACATTACAACTAACTTATTATTTTTTTGCTGAAAAGCTTTTTCATACACACAAGCACTTTTCCAGTACTTTCCATTTAAACACGAATAACAATATTTACTTTTTAATTGGACAAAGAATTGGGATTTTTAATTTACACAATTTTAGAGAGGAATAATAATTAAAAAAAATAAAAAATTCCCAGTCTTGGGGCAGTTACTGCACAAAAGCATCACAGTGTTGCCGGCACAGCAAAAGGTGTGTGATGTGTTCAGCCTTACAGTCAAGTTCTCAGTTTTCACAAGACATAAAAAGGCACACAGTATTTAGTACATTTTGAATCTTTCACACTGAGATCACATTCTGTTTACTGGGAGTTTCATATGATTATGAAAGCATGAATATCGATAAAGTACGTTAGATGCTGCCTGCACTAATGATGCCAACCCATTTCTGGTAAAATTAACCTAATACACCAGGTTTGCAGGGCTTTTATGAACTCAACAATCACAGAACATAGTGATGATTCACAACAAACACAAAGCTTGAACTTCAAATCCTTTTAGAAAGCTTGAGCAGTCATTTGAGTAGGACAGAAACATCATCCAGACCCTTTCACAGAAAAATTATTCAAAAGTAATTCAATAGTTCATACCCTGCAAAATAACCCATTGAAGGGTGAGTCACAAAATTCTCAATGCCAGCTAAAAATTAAAGCACCAAAAACAACAAACACTATGCTTTAGAGTGCCTCAAACTACAGTGGAACCTCAGTTATCATTTATCCTGGTGATCATACAATTCAGTTAGACTTTTTTGGAGGAAATTTTGTCCCAGTTATCGTTCATTCGGTTTTGTTGACTCCGCTAATTTTGCAAAAATACCACATGAAAATGGATGCAAAAAATTGTGGCCGAGACCCTGAAAATGGGTGTACAAGACAAAGGCTGCTGGCTGGACCACACCGGCACGCTCTAAAACAGAGCGTAAACCCAGAGTGATGTTAAATATTTATTTGTTTCATTAGTCTTTTGTATCTATTTCTCATTGTGTTCTGTATGTAAAACTATAGTTATTCTATATAAAATGTATTTTTGTTGATACTTTGGAGTGTCTGCAACATATTTATTGGATTTACGTTTTTTTTGTTATAGGAAAAATTGCTTCAGTTATTTGTTTTGGTTATCATCAAACACTTTAGAACAGATTAATGATGAAAACTAGCAAGCTAGCTTCGATAGGGTGTAATAGATTGCAATACTAAATTATTCATATCCAGTGGGTTGAGATTTGTCCATATTGTTCTTAACCAAAGTACAGGTTAGAAACTTTGAAGAAGAAGAAATATTTTTTGGCAAAAACAAATTGACAAAAGAGCAAGGGACAGAAAAGGACAGTAACAAGAGCAGGAGTGAGAGAATGGTATAGTGTACATGCATGAGAGAGAAGGATAGAGAGATAGAAAAAAAAAATAAGTGAGTGAGCAAAAGAAAGTGAAAGCTACTCTACCATGCTTAAGACTCCCACAGGTTCATGCGTCCTGGCGGGTCTGAAAAACCCAAGTTCACATTGGAGACTATAATTATGGCTTTAGGGAGCTCCGAGCTGGATTCAGATTCACAGAGCCAGTGCAGTCCGATCAGCTCGGATTCTCGGGTCAACCAGCGAGAACGATTCTGAAACAAGGATTCCTTGAGCACAGTCCACAAAATGGCCACTGGCTAAACTACTGCAACTACAACACAGGATAAGACCACAGCTGGTCTTACAATCAACTGAAAACCTACAGTAACCCCACATACTGCATTCCAAAAGAAGCATCAGTCTCATGATTCACTTCACTTTCAAGTAGCAGTTTCAGAATCTCATTAATCGCAGTTCCTGTTCAGCGCAGGCAAGGTGCACGGCGGACACACCGTATAATTATTAGTAGAGACTGTGTCTGTAATATTCAAAAACGTGTCCAAAAATGTTATGCTCGTCTCTTTAATCTTCTGGCTGATTCTCATCGAGTCTCTCAGCCGAGTCTCATGAGTCATCAAATAACACGGAGGACAAAAAGCTACATATTCAACCAAATTGCTACAAATCTGTACCATATCGAATTGGGGATTATATTCTCACATGCCATCATAGTGCATTCGTGTTTAATCAAATCATGTCTAATTGCACTGCATCACAATAGGAGTGAATCGTATATGGAGACTAGTAGTTGTTTCATATGTATCTAAAGTATCAGACCAGTGGCAATGCATCAAGATGTGCTTTCTCAGCATAGAGAAGATAAGAAAAGCTAAACTGTGTGACAAACAAGACAAATAGTGATGGACCAATTAACTGGTTGGCCAATTACTTGGGCTAATTACTGCCATTTTTAGATATTCAGCTGTGGACAAACAACTGACCTGAACTCACAAGGCCAGTAAACAATAAATGGCACATCTACAGGCAAGTCTAATCAGTTTTATTGCTGTAAAACAGGGGTGCCCAATACATCGATCGCAAAGGTAGTGTGGGTAGATCGCATGGCATTTAAAAAAATAGACGTCATCCGTCCTCACTATAAAACTTGTTACTTGATAGACATACCGGGATACAAGTCGAGCACTCAGGCCAAGCAGAGCCGCTCAATCTGTATCATATTTCACTTTAGACCGCCCACAAGCTCATTGATTGGCTGTGCCGTGTCTTGCTAACGTGTGATTGGCCGCCCCCGCTATTACTCCATCACACAGTGTCTGTCTGAACAGTACATGTTCACCTGCCACCGTAAGTTATCATGTTGAGCGTTTGTTATGTCTGTGTCACGTCAGCTAGATGTATTTTAATATCTGAGGTTTTATTATTATTATTTTATTATAAACATTAACATTTGAGTCTGTGATAAGCCACCACTTACATCCAAGTATAACTATTATCAAAATAATTCAGAATTTCTGCTCAAGTGCTGCAAAATGCTAGCTAAGCTAGCTCCACATTTATGTGAGTCAGCCTTTTCACACATGAAGATCGTTAAGTCCAAGTATCGTTCCACTATGACTGATGATCATTTGGAGGTTTGCTTGAGGCTGTTTATCAGCAACTACTGTCCAGACTATGCATCCCTGACTGATTCCATTCAGTGCAAGTCATCAGTGCACAGTTGTATTGTGTAATATGGGTTCATGTAGTTATTCAAGGTACACCAGCATACACTGTACACATAAATTGTCAATATATTTATAAATAAATATATGTCTTGCATTTTATATTAGATAGATCATTTTGACTTAGTCATTAGATAAGTAGCTCGCAGGCTGAAAAAGTGTGGGCAGCCCTGCTGTAAAACAATGACCTGGTAATTTAACAAATGTATGAAACTATCCTTTCGGCTCAAGTCAACAATTTTATTTTAATATTTAGATTTTAATATTTAGATTTTCTCTGATGCACAAACAAACAACATGATGATGTTATATCGACGATCGGCCACCCTACACTAAAAAACTGGCATTAGCATTGGCTGTTACAAAACCCATATTGCTTAATTAGAAACAAATGCAGTATTTAACCATATGCACACACCAATATACAGATTAGAAGGCTGGAAAATTTAAGCATAATTAATGATAAAAACACAGAGGCTTAATGGTTAAGTTTGTGCAACTTGACCATGATACTTCTTGTAGCCATCTGTTCAAGTGCTAAATTCATCATTCAAAGAACAGCAAAAACAACAAGCCAAGCTGCCTCGTCCCCCTTGTTTGAAGCTTGTCCTCAAACACAACCAAGGAAGAAGAGAAAAGTATTCTCTCAGCAGTGGAGGGAGGCAGCGTTTAGCCTAGCTCGGACATGGCAGCCAAGCATTTAGTGATTTTCCATAAGTCATCTATTTTCTGTCATCCACAAAGTACTTCTTTCCCTTCCCCTGTGTACAGCACTCAGTCTTTGGATTTCTGAGTATGTGGAGGCCTTAAACAGGGTCCATTCTAATTCAGCCCACTCCTTAGTCCACTCTACATCTTCTCAACTGCAGTTCATTTCTTCCCTTTTCATAGCAGGGATTTCCACAACAGAGAGAATTCCTATTCAGTCCTTAAAGCGATAGCTTGGCAAAAAAATATCTTTAGTTTTGCACTGGAGCTATGCAGCCAAGGAATAATGGACATTTATACACCACCAACTTGCATCGCAGTCCTCTATAAACATTGACACTAGTTCACTGGACATTTTGTCAAGAGTCCTTTACATTTATATGAACAGCAGCAACAACAAAAGTTTTATTTGACTTTGTCTGATTTTATAGATATTAAGTTGCACAGCTTCAAAAACCATGTAATGAGACTATAACATTTGCTGTCAACTTGGCTTATGTTTTAGACGTACACAACATTAGCTTAAACGTTTACATTACTTGTTGTATTTGCCTCAAGCAATCCCACTAAAAATGATGGAATCACAACACTTAGAAGTTGATCAACCAGCTTTTTTTAATTCATAGCAAAATATCACAGACATGACAAAACATTTGTTTAACAACTGAATATTCTGGTTTCATAGAACCTACAGTACGTCAAATTAAATAATGCAAAATATATGTTTGGCGTACTGTTCCAAATCAAGAAGAAGAAATATGGATAAAAAGTTAATTAATTAATTAAATAATTTTGTTTTTTAATTTATTTAATTACTTTAATATATATATATATATAAACAGAATTAGTACTTTGTTGCATCTCCCAACTGCCTGAATTCTAGAAGACATGGAATTTCAAATGTACCTCAATCTGTTGAGGTAATGACTGTAGTCTGGCCGTGCAACCTCATCATAAATGAGGATAATTTTTTAATATTTGTTTCCCAGGCAGTCGTCTTTATGTTTTTCATTAGAATGACACTAGACAAAAGTTCCAGTATCACGTCTTTGGCCAACGCAGATTCACGTTTCATTTATGAGTCATTTTCATCCAATCAACCACACTTTATATTTGCTTCTTTTTTGCCCCATGCTCTTTTCTTCTCTTTAGGTGGTAGTTCTGGTTATCATTTGGCTCTTCTCACGTCCTATTTAATTCACTTGACTTCTCACAGTTCTGTCAAACACAGTGGTCCATTTGTTTTGTTGTAGATTTTCTTTTTTAAAGGCATATTGCTTTGCGTTTTCAATCTTGTTGATTTTGCTTTGACATCTTCCTCAGTTTACCCGGATCTTTTCCATTTATAATCTCTCCCTTCTGTTTATACTTAAACCAAATTTTAGACACAGCTGACTTCTTTTGCCATACTCCATTTCAGATTTCCTTCTTGAAGTAATTTTATAATCCTTTCCATTATTTTAAATGACAGATCTCTGTGGGGGCCATGGTTTCTTTCAATTAGCCGAGTTCAGCAGCACTTTAAGGCCTGGAAGCTCTCCCTTTTCACTGCAGACTAATTTGTGTTTAGACTTGTGGCCGTCATGGGTTTCAAAAGTTAATTTCAAGGTGATTTTTCTTTTTTGCAACACTGAAAGAAACACTGAACATTGGCATTAATTGAAATTGATTACTTAGATTTGTTTGATTTATTGAGCTAGAATTGTCAGCTACTACACAGAAATAGATCGTCACCTGTGTTTTGTTAATTTGCCAAAAATGTGTACAAATGTGTTGTTATTTAACACCATATCAGCAACTGAGGCTATATACACGGCAGTCTACTTGGTCATCAAAGTGCATATGTGCAGCCAGGATCTCATAACTGTGCTTTGGTGGGTCTCAAATCAGGGATGCTACAAAGCAAAAAGAGCTGCAGGAACATCCTCTAAGTGGGACGACTGCATCATTATTTGGCCAGGGGTTGTAGCTCCAGGGTAAAACAAAAGAAACAAACTTCAGAATCCATCAAACAAGTCTTGGTTGACCAGCTGACTTTATACATTTATTTTGGGGCAGGCTTTATTTTTTTCCTTTCGCTGTAAAAAAAAAAAAAAATCATATTTGGTCCATCTCAGCTCTTAGGACCTGTCAGTCAGGTCACTGGTGTTCTACAACACTGATTACCTGCCTGAGGTGAGCTGGCTCATAAAA
>BRDA01088795.1:0-36165 GCA_036984385.1 Crenuchus spilurus
GAGAGAGAGAGAGAGAGAGAGAGAGAGAGAGAGAGAGAAAGAGAGAGAGAAGTAAAGACAACTGAAATCTACTGGAGTATACATCACACATCACAGTACAAAAATATAAAGGGGGTACAAAGTAGATTTTGGTGATGGCTGGAGTGGGTGGAGGGTTGAAAAGCTGCCTGGTTTCCTTTAGTTCCCTCTGGTGTGTCCCCCAGATCCAAGTCAATACACGACTCTCTGAAAGGCCAGGGCGGGGGGGGCTCCACAAGGGTCAGGTCCAGCCTCCCACAAAAGGCCACTCAGCTGACATTTCATGCTCACTCAAGTGATTCATGGCAAAACCAGCCGTCTGCCTTGTAGTGGATCCCTGCTGATATTTCTTTTTTTTTCCTCCCTCTCTCTCCATAAAGGTGAGGCATTATGGAGGCTTTCTTTCTTTATTTTTTTGTATTTATTTATTTATTTATTTATATTTATATATATATATATATATATATATATATGTTTTTGTCCTCACATTGTGCCAGGCCCAGAAACGTGGAGCTGTTTGTTCTCTTGTTTGGGAAGAAGAAAGGAATGATAGGCCACAGCAGCGGTGGTGACATTCTCCATAAATACCTCAACAGATTCTGATATTTCATCATGGCAGCAACTGAAGATGACATTTCCAGTGACATCCAGTATGGCTGCATTATGAGTTTAGCACCAAAAGCAAAGCCCAATCTCCCTCTGCCCCAGTAATGCCTGGCCCAAACTACAGGATAATTGGGCTGATTTTGAGGTCAATTTGATCCTCGCAACAATTGCAAAAGGTCTCCCGATTTTAGGGTGATCATAATCAATGATCACCATAGATTATCCTGCAGTGTGGGACATCTATAATCCATTATTTACTCCTCCAATCTTCCTCCATGTGTGAATCATAATTATTAAACATGTTCAATATGTATGACTCGGTATCCTGTAGCATGTGCTGAACACTTCTCTGGTGTAAAATATGACATTGACATCATGCCTGAAAGATCGTTAACCAATGAGTGCTCATGTGAACTGAACTTGTCAGTGTGAAAGAAACTCCAGTCTGTTCTTGCAATCTAGCAATTCACAAGAAACTGAAATATTTTGAGCATAATGTTATGCACAATCTGAAAATGTGTGGTGTTTCATTTAAGGCATATTGTGTAGTGTGGAAACTTGACTAACAACGATCAAGTACAGAAAACATTGTGAAAAATATAATTGTGTGAATTGGTTAGAATTTTTTTTTTTTATCCTGTAGTGTGGTCCAGGCTTAACTCAGAAGGGGCCATCATTTCCATTCCTGTCATGGATGGAAGTGCTTATTGGGAACATGTGCCATTTTGACAATGTGAGAGAACATTCTACCAGCCTAATTGCATAAATAGATTCTCCAGAACAAATACTGTCATGTTGGATCGGCCTAATCCAGCTGGTACATCATCGCTGGCCGAGTTTTTAATGCCCTCTGTCAATACCTCTCGTGAGCATCTCAGCATGACTCTCGACTGTGACGAGTGCCGGTGTTAGTGTGTCCATCGCTAATCCTCTTTACGGGGCATCTATCAAGGAACACCTCAACTGACAGATTCACTCACTCCCTTCTCACTTCTAATCAGGCTAATGACATGATATCCATGCTAGGCAAACAGTACTGTTGTTTTACTGCTCTTCTCTATTGCACTAGCATCAGCAGGAACAGAACAGACATTAATAATCAATAAGGCTCTGCCAGATGAGAAAATCAGCCATTGTGACCTTCAGGCTTCACTCAAGGACTCACAGTGTGTGTGCTCTAGGCCATATTGTCTTAACTTGTCTATAAGAACGGCCTGATGTCTCACTGGTGCTTGAGTCCAGGGAGACTGAAAGCTCTGTTCGCATTCAGATGAGAGAGAATATTTAAAGATCAAGTCTGGATTATGTCATCACAGCATCACAGTCAGCTAGGGAAGATTAATTTGTCTTGAAAGTGTCTGCTCAAAGGTATCTGCTCATGCTACAATTTCACGACTATAAGCGACATTCGTGTCAAACATTTCCCAATGTAAACTATTTATTAACGCTTTTACATCCTTCTCAGCGGTGGATTTTTGCAGCCATTTGGCAAGACTGACAGATGTATGGTATGGAACGTCGCCAGCAAGATCCTTTTTAGCAGGATTCTTTCAAATAATCTGTCAGTCTCCAGGCAAATCCGCAGGACTGTTTTAAAAACGGGGTTCATTTGAGCAAGTCTGTGGGTTTAAGATGGTGTAGCAGCTAATCTCCAGACGGTTTGGCCTGTTGGAGGCTGCGCTCGAGTGGGGAGCAGATCGTGAGGAGAGCATTCATTGCAAAATCCTGCCTTACAAAGGGCACACAGTGAGGGGGAGGCCCAAAGTAGCTTTAGTCTGGATTGCATTTCCATGCAACATATTCTACAGAAAAAGCTCTTACTTCATTCTCTGCTAAAGTTGAATTCAGAGTAAGTATAGCTCAGGATCTTCATACAAAAAACACTGCTGTGTAATGAAAAGTGGCTCAAGGGTAGCTCATACATAACATTATCAGCTGTGTAACATTAACACTACCTTCTTGTATCTATGTATGTCCTTTATTACGGAAGTCAGACTTAATGATTCAACGTTCATTAGTGCTTTCCTACATCACTCTTTCATTGAGCTTCCTGGCCAGTCACAAGTTACTACTCAATTTGAAAAGGAAGCGTTTTGTTTCTGCTCTATTGATTGCAAGCGCCAATGCGCCAGTGTCATCCGCCTTCCTCCCCACCAACACCAGGTTGGTCCTGGCCCATACAAAAATATGGTGAACAGCCCACACTGCCTAACAAACTGCGCATAACATCATATGAACCACAGTCATTTGCTGTATAAAATGGGACCTAATTAATATCTGAGAATCAGTCAGACATGAGCTGAGTAAGTTTTTTACAGCTTCATTCACACAAAATCCAATAACATCACTCACTCCTATAATTACTGCAAATTTCTAGAAATATATGGTCGTTATTCCAGAAATACAGCATTTGATGTATAGGACACAGTGCAGTGCTCCAATCAGTGCTGTGAATGATTGCTTCATTGTGATGTGTTTGCTCCAGGCTGGTAGGGGTCTAATTGGGCTGAGTCTGTAACTGAGTTTCACATTACTGTAATCATCCTAGTTTATTTCCCATCTTACCCATGTAAAACCTTTCCCCACTGTCAGAGAGAATAGCTTTAAAGTTTCATTTAATTGAATCCAGCTGTCTATAAAAGACTGTACACACTGCTATTTACTCATTGCATCAGGTCAAATGTAATACAGATGAATTACTTCCAGAAAATGTGGGAAAAGAGAAATAAGTCAATGAAGTAATATATCATTATGATATACCCCCCCACACACACACACACACACACACACAGTCTCTCTCTCTCTCTGTTGTGCAGATAAACATTGGCATCATGCCTAATGCCAGACTTGGGCTAGAGGAGAATAAAGCCCCCAACTAGCCACACACCCATTTCCCCACCCCTCTCACATTGAGCTGTGGAGCAGTGTAATTGTGTTCTTTGCAATGCTGAGGGTCCATCAAGTACTTTTGGGATGCAATTGAGAGTTGGGGATGAGGTGGGGTGGTGATCATCCAACATCTTGACCTCACTAATGCTTTTGTCACTGAATACAATCAAATCCTCACAGGAATGCCCCAAAATCTAGTAGAAAGAAGCCTTTCCTGGACAGTAGAGACAGTTATTCAAGCAGGACACACTCTGTTTTAATACTAACACTAGGGGATCACCATATCTGGGCCATACCATAACCATATCTGGGCATACATAAATACATTCATACACACACAGACATGCACATTCATTTACACACACCAGGACACTTGTAGAATAGCCAATTCACCTAATTTCCGTGTTTTTGGACTGTGGGAGGAACCCGGAGTCCCCAGAGGAAAGCCATCCAGGCACAGAGAGAACATGGAAACTCCATCCAGATGGGGACTTGCACCCAAGACCCCAGCACTGAGAGATGAGCGTGCTAACTACCAAGCTGCTGTTTCACTCACCATGTTGATGTGGAAGCTAACTACTCCTAGTGCTGCATGTTGGTTCGACTTATCATGTTACTTCCCTTTCCTAGTTCAGTGTTATCACTACTATGCGTCAGTATGTTCATAATGAAACATTTTCATATGTCTGAAATGTTACTGTAATAAGCTCACCTTTGTGAAGTGAGTTTTTGTAGAGTGAGTGCTTGTACTGAGAGCATGGCAAAAATGACACATCTCATGCTGGCGTGCAAGGCTAAAAATCTTCTCAAACTAGGATTACTCCTTGTTTGCAGGAGCTCATGCATGGTGAAATGCCATGCTTTGTATCCATGTAAAATAAATGTAAATTTAATGTAATGTAAAAAGCAGCAAACCAAAGTCTTCCTACCAATTTGTGAATCTATGCAAAGAAAAGTGACATACTGAATAACACAATTGATCCACAGTGAAGATGGCATTATGTGTTTGAATTCAAGCCATAGATAAGGAGCCCTCTGAAAAATAACTCCAGAATCAGTCCTGGGTGCAGACTCAAGTAGTTAGGAAAACTGTGAAAGCACCCTTACTCTACGTACTCTTATGCATTCCAATGTTAGTTATAGTGTTCTGTGTTCTTAGTTAATCTGTTGTATTTTGTCGATTTAAGATGGAAGCACTGTGTTTTGGTTTATATGACTGTAATATTCTAAGCACTTTGCCTGCTGATATTCAGGCTTGTAACTACTTTAATAAAGCTACTAATATGATCACATTTCCAGTAATTAGTAGGAAACTTCAAGCTGTTAAGATGATTTATATGCATCCAGAATAATTAACAAAGTTAACAAAAATTAAATAAATATGTAGAATACATTTCCAAAGTGATGATCAGAAAATGTGACAAAATTATTGTAAACAGATAATGTCACTATATGATTTATTATTTAAAACATTCTAAATAGA
Organism: Crenuchus spilurus; assembly: GCA_036984385.1. Classification (NCBI taxonomy): domain Eukaryota; kingdom Metazoa; phylum Chordata; class Actinopteri; order Characiformes; family Crenuchidae; genus Crenuchus; species Crenuchus spilurus. The sequence continues at coordinate 4,997 of BRDA01088795.1, forward strand.
CTCAAAATACATATTAAATAAAAAATATGTATAAAAAATACATTTTTATATTTTGTTTAGAATGAAACTATAACCTCCTCATTCCAATCGTCCAGTATGCTGGACATTATTATTATTATTTTTTTTTAACTTAACAACCAGCTTTATGTTGTCCCACCCACTTTTATGTGGTCATTCCCAACTCTGGCTTTCTGTTGGTTGGACAAGAACGTTTAGGTTGTTTTGATAGGTTGCTGAAAAAACTCCCTGAAATGGAAGCTGCAGAGAAAGATGCTCCTCGCCTCCATGACTGAGCAAAACATTTATCCGAAATAGATAACTGAAATGTTTTGGTATATATGTTATTCTAGAAGTTTAAGGATACAAAGAATAATGATATTAACAATGGGAAGTTATTTGCAAAGTCTTAAATTTCTCGCGAAACATTTATGTCCAGCCATGTAGACATTTGGAGTTAGACTACTGACTACACGTCGCGAATACACACGTCTTAAAATCATTGGTATTCCTCTATAGTTTTGACATTTTTCAATGCTATGCTCACCTTCTCATGTCTGTTTAGGTCTGACAGTACAAGAGGTGCTTGAATTATTAGATAATAGTGACTGTTGTGTAGAGAGTAGTGAGGATAAAGTAATTAGTAATTATTATTAGTAGTAGTAATTGAGTTTTTTTATGTGAATTATATGTATTTAGTGCATACTTCATGAATGCTAAATGAAAACAAATTTAAAATAAATGAAATAAAAAAGTGACACAATCATGCTGAAGGTTTTGACTTGAAAATATTAATGCATAAAGAAACATAATTCCATTGTATAATTCCACTGTTTTAAAATAGTAGAAATGTACTGCAAAATGTTTAGATTTGTTCATATTAGTATGTAATTTTACTGTAAAAAATGTATTACATATTTCCACTAAGAGTTAACTCAGAAAATACATTTAATTTGTATCTTGTATTGGTACTAACAAATGAGTTCATTTTTCAAAATCTTTCAGATTCCATGCCCTTAATTCCAAACGTCCAGTATAGTGGACACTGAATATCTGAATATAAATGGCTGCAATGAACATATTTCATTACAAAATATCATTTGTTTTTAAAGTGTCCTGTCTCGGGACTGAGGAGAATAATATGCAAACATTCTGACTGATATTGTCTGTGAATATGGTGTTTTTATGATATAAAATAAAAAAAAAGTATATAAAACACCATTGTTGCAGGTCACTTTTTATTTCTAATGGAAAATAATTCCATGATGTGGTCCCTTTAATCTCAGGGATTAGAACACAGTGCAGATCTGACTGCTCTCCGGAAAGGTATTGGGCATGAGAAGAAGGTCAGTTAGGGAAATGTGAAGTGATGTAGTGACTGCTCTGTAATAGAGTAACGCCAGCTCCTTGTTCGCTGTCTCTCTCTCTTCCTCTGCAGAATGATTATAGGGCACAGACAGCAGCCATTTCAGCTCAATTGTACACATAATGACTCTGTTTGTGTTTGCGTGGCTGGAAGAATCAGAGAATACAAATGGGAATATTAGGGGGAGGTTGTCAGAGGTCCCTGTTTGCACTGATATACCCCACTGGAGGTTTGGTGGGCCAACACAGACATAGTTTTATCTTTTTTTATCGTTAATATGGAAATTCACTTAGAGAGCAGTCTGGTCCCTGCTGTCTAGAAAATGACAATATGAAATGTGGCTGTAGCCAGTCAGAACTGGAGAAGGAGACCGTGGTATCAAATATTGAGATGAAACAGGGCTAAAATTGAAAGCGAGAAAAATCTGGCAAATGCTGTGTACTGAGATGCAGCAGTGCTGGGGGCTGGAGGATTTCTATTTTAACTAAATGTCCTTTGATGGGCTCAATAGAGATCTCTAAAGTGGCACATTTGCACTACCAGGGCAAATATATATATGTATACACACACACACACACAAATATATATATGTATACACACACACACACACACACACACACACACTCATATATATATATATATGTGCTGTGTGTGTGTGTGCACACTGTGTGTGTGTGTGTGTGTGTGTGTTTGAGAGAGAGAGAGAGAGGGAGAGAGAGAGAGAGAGAGAGAGAGAGAGAGAGAGAGAGAGAGAGAGAGAGCATGTGCATGTTGGCATGTGCATTTGAGAACTCTTCAGATGTAGAAATCCCCCCTCTTCCTAAATAATAGATTTGGAGCATCTGTCTGGTGTTCTGAGGCAAGGATTGATCAGCAAGAGGAAGAAAGAAAGGAAGCTTTCACTCTGTCTCTGTCTGTATGTGCACACTTCCTCAGCTCCTGCAGGCTCTCTCTCTCTCTCTCTCTCTCTCTCTCTCTCTCTCTCTCTCTCTCTCGCTCTCTCTCTCTCTCTCTCTCTCTCTCTCCCTATTCCTGTTGAGCCTTCAGGGAAGAGGATGCAACGTATCCTGTCTTCGTGGTAAATTGACAAACAATCTCTATCTAATAACTGTAATGATCATCTGACATTTATTATGGGTGAATGAAAAACAACAACAAAAAACAAACAAACAAAAATATGAAGCTAATTCTAACAAGATGCAAGCAGTTATATGGAAATGTTGGCTTCGTCAGTGCATATTAACCCTTTCTATGTGCAAATTATAAGGATCATTAGGTACACTTGTATCTACACTCGTACATTTTATCAACTCCAATGACCATAAAAACACATTTTATAGTTTTGCAGTACAATTACAGACTGTAGTCCCTTTGTGTCTCTGTATAGTTATTTACTCTCTTTTCACATTGTTCTTCAATGGTCTGGCGATCTGGTGACCAGGTAGCAAATACAGGATATTGTCTATTAGGCTGTCATGCAATTGTATCATTTAAACTCATGCATATAGAAGAAAATTACTTTTTTAAATTGCTGTCCACTGTAGTGACCACCATACACGAAAGTCTTAAAGTCATCTGCTACAGTAGGCTGTCCATGTCAAATCTATATCCTTCATCCTCCTACACAGTATCTAATGACTGCTATCAAAACTCATCCCCATCTCTTCCATCAAGTCAGGACCAAAAGTGCCAGAGTCATCTCTCCACTCCTGCCTCTGCTATAAATTAGACAATTGCAGCAAATTACAGCTGAAAGCTCTGAGCAGTTACAACCTTCAGACACACACACACCTTCACACCCACACACATACACACCCACACACACACAAACACACACACACACACCTACACACACATTGCATTTCTCCTTGGAGAACCTGGAGACCCTAATTAAAGAAACCAGTGCTGTAATGGGATATGTACATTACCGTACTGTTTAAAACGATCACAGTGCCTGCAGTGTATTGCGTGCATTACTGACTTCAATATCTCAAATAATAGAAAATGGATTGTCACCCACTAATGGCTTTTCCTCATCAAAATTCATGACCACTTACAAAGCATAACAATGAAAAATATCAAAGCTCAAATATATTGACATCCATGCCACCACCACCACCACCACCACCCCACCATACCCCCCGAGTTGGAAACTGTTGAGATTGCTGACATGTTGCCATGGCAATAGAGAACCCCACTGTTTATGGGATGTTTAGTGGTGCCTTTTTAGTTGTCCACAGACAGGTTGCGCATGGTTACTCTTAGAAAGCTCTACTTCACACCTCCACCTTGCAGGTGTACAGTCAGTGAGTCTTCAGCTCATTGATTGAGGCTACATTTATGGTTGCCATCCTCTAGTGCTCAGTTTGTGATCACAGAGTTACTACTGCTGGACTACTTCAGATGCTGGACCGCTTCTGTAAGAACTCCTGTGTTTGGTTCAGAAACACTGTCAGTGACTGGACAACAGAAGGATGCTGTTCCTGAAGAAGTGAACAATGCATGTATACAGTCATACTTTATACATACAAGATAGAATACTGTGAAAAACATCTTTATATTTAAATTTTAAAAAAGGTAAAGTGTCATATACAGTGAGGAAAATAAGTATTTAAACACCCTGCAAATTTGCAAGTTCTCCCACTTAGAAATCATGGAGGGGTCTGAAATTTTCATCTTAGGTGCATGTCCACTGTGAGAAAAAAAAGAAAAAATCCAGAAATCACAATGTATGATTTTTTAATCATTTATTTGTGTGTTACTGCTGCAAATAAGTATTTGAACACCTGCCAATCAGCAAACATTCTGGCCCTCAAAGACCTGTTAGTCCACCTCCACTCCACTTATTATTCTAAATTAGAAGCACCTATTTGAGGTCGATAGCTGCATAAAGACACCTGCCCACCCCACACAATCAGTAAGACTCCCAACTACTAACATGGCTACGACCAAAGAGCTGTCCAAAGACACCAGAGACAAGATTGTAAACCTTCTCAAGGCTGAAAAGGGCTACAGGGCAGTTATCAAGCAGCTTGGTGAAAAAAGATCAGCTGTTGGAGCAATTATTAGAAAATGGAAGAAGATAAACATGACTGTCAATCTCCCTCTGACTGGGGCTCCATGTAAGATCTCACCTCGTGGTGTATCAATGATCATAAGAAAGGTGAGGAATCAGCCCAGAACTACATGGGAGGAGCTGGTCAATGACCTGAAGAGAGCTGGCACCACTGTTTCCAAGGTGACTGTGGCTATTACACTAAGACTTCATGGTTTAAAATCATGCATGGCAAGGAAGGTTCCCCTGTTTAAATCAGCACACGTCCAGGCCCATCTTAAGTTTGCCCATGACCATTTGGATGATCCAGAGGAGTCATGGGAGAAAGTGCTGTGGTCAGATGAGACCAAAATATAACTTTTTGATCTTAATTCCACTCGCCTTGTTTGGAGGACGAAGAATGATGAGTACCATCCCAAAAACACCATCCCTACTGTGAAGCATGGGGGTGGAAGCATCATGTTTTGGGGGTGTTTTTCTGCACATGAGACAGGATGATTGCACTGCATTAAGGAGAGGATGACTGGGGCCATGTATTGCGAGATTTTGGGGAACAACCTCCTTCCCTCAGTTAGAGCATTGAAGATGGTCTTCCAACATGACAATGACCCAAAGCACACAGCCAGAATAACAAAAGGAGTGGCTCCGTAAGAAGCATATTAAGGTTCTGGAGTGGCCTAGCCAGTCTCCAGACCTAAACCCTATAGAAAATCTTTGGAGGGAGCTCAAATTTGGTGTTTCTCTGCGACAGCCCATAAACCTGGCTGATCTGGAGAAGATCTGTGTGGAGGAATGGGCCACAATCCCTGCTGCAGTGTGTGCAAACCTGGTGAAAAACTACAGGAAACGTTTGACCTCTGTAAAGGCTACTGTACCAAATATTAACATTGATTTTCACAGGTCTTCAAATACTTATTTGCAGCAGTAACACACAAATAAATTATTAAAAAATCATACATTGTGATTTCTGGATTTTTTCTTTTAGATTATGTCTCTCACAGTGGACATGCACCTAAGATGAACATTTCAGACCCCTCCATGATTTCTAAGTGGGAGAACTTGCAAATTCACAGGGTGTTCAAATACTTATTTTCCTCACTATATTTTTATTAATTGCAGAAGCAGGGACACATTTCAACCCTTTTCCTTTGATTGAAAGTACAGCACAGCTTAGAGCTCATGAGTTGGCTAGTCAATCAAGTACAGTAATATTGTGGTCACAAATCCTTTGCTAGTAGTTTTGGCACTGTGGGAAGGTTCTCAATCCTGCTGCATGAAGTTTGTCAGCAGATGGAAACATAAAGTGCTCTAAAATATCCTGGTAGATGACTGTGTTGACTGGACTTCATAAAATACAGTGGATCAACACCAGCAGATGATATGGCAGGCACCACAAACCATCACAGACTGTGGAAACTTCACACTGGACTTCAGACACCTTGGATTCTGTGCTTTTCTCCTTTTCCTCTAGACTCTAGGACCTTGATTCCTAAATGAAATGCAAAATTGCCTTTAATCTGAAAAAAAAAGACTGGTTCACTGAGCAATAATCCAGTTGTTTTTCTTCTTAGCTCAGGTAAGATATTGTCTCTGGCTCAGGAGGGGCTTGATGTTAAACATTTGGCAGTTGCAGGGTGAGAGAGACACAATATGTATACTGTTTGAATGCTAACTTACTCAAGCTTTAAATAAAATATTTTAATAGTATGATATACTGGATTTCTGATTATTAGGAGTTATAAACTTTACTGATCAATACTAAAACTTTAGGCTTGAAATGTGTCAATTTTGTGTAATGAGAAAAAAAAAACATGATGTATGTTTTACGTTCATTATGGAAAGTTAACTGCCATATAGACCTTGGGATATCTGATCAAAAAAATCTAATTTTTATTTTTTATGAGTGATGACTAGTAGCTCCAACATGACCCACAAGTATATGCATACATTTTTCACTTTGAACCTCTTGGTATCATTTTCTCATTGGATGACTGAGGGAAACATCACAGGAGAAAGTTTTAATGTTTAGCTTGCAGCTTTGCAGATGAAGCATCCTTTTATTCCTGGAACTGACCTCATGTAGTCACCAATGAGTAGAAGAACAAAAGGTTAGAGGGTCTAATAAAGTAGATGATAAGGGTATGGCAGGTATATCCAGGCACCCTCAAAGGACTAAATGCATTTACCTGTATTCAGTGCTAAAGATGACCTGCACTGCCATCTAATGGAGTTAGTATGCTGCATATTCAACAGTGACCTCACAGTCTGTCCAGCAGTACCTGTGATGCCCAACAACCCAACAACCTAATTGGAGGTATAGTTTAGGGAACAGATGTCAGCAATAGTAGTTCTGTGAACAGTTAGTGTGATCATTTATTTGCCCTTGACAGCAATGATTCACATGGTCCCAGGGCTACAATGTGAGTTAGCGTGCATGTAACTTCTGGACACCAGTCCAGCTGGTTGATATCCTTAAACAAACAGCAAACCATAAAAGTGCACTTTATCATAAAGGACTCTTCACATCTTATCTTTTGAGTTGTTGAAAATGTCATTTGAATGTAAAGCCATCAAGATAGCAACAGTCAGTCATACTAAACCATGTAAACACTTTTTATTTATGAAAATACATTCACTGGCCATGTCATTAGGTTCAAATACCTTGTACTTTGTATCTCACCGTCCATTTTATCAGCTACACTTACTATTTATACACTTTGTAGTTCTACAATAGCAGACTGTAGTCCACCTGTTCCTCTGTGTACTCTGTTAGCATCCTTTCACCCTGTTCTTCAGTGGCCTGGACGCTGGAGGAACATCACAGATCAGTTGTTATTTGAGTGGGGGATCATTCTCAGCACTCCACTGACACTGATGTGGTGGTGGTGTGTTAGTCTAAGTTGCACTGGTACAAGTGGTGATGTTTTAAAACACTGCAGTGTCACTGCTGGAATGGAAATAGTGAGCCAAACACAACTATATTTTTCTGTGGGCAACATTCTGTAGCCAATAATGTAAGAATAGAAGATGACCAACACAAACTGTTCTGCAACGACTTTGCATCTACAAGGTGAACTGATAAGGTATCTAATAGAGTGTGTATACAGTATCTAATAGATGTTTCTAATAAAGTGGACAGTGAGATAACATAAACTTTGCAGCAACTCTCCACGGTCTGATCCACTTATACCAACACAACACACATACACTGACTGTGAAACCATGTCAGTCTCACTATAGGGCCTGTTACTAATCCAAATAGTACTTACTACACTACGGTCTGTAATTATAAAACTACAAAGTGCAAGTATGTGGTCACTGGAGCTGATAGAAAAGGACGAGTGTCCATTGATGCCTATGGACACAGAGATTCATATAAAAAAATATTGTGAAATAGTCAATTAGTTCATAATTAAATTCAAAAGGGTGAAAGGTCATATATTTTATCATTACAGCGGTAACCCTACTTACGAGCATCCCTACTAACGAGTATTCCAGGTAACAAGTCAAGATCTCTGAATATTTTTGTTCCAGGTAACGAGTAAAATTCCAAGTAACGAGTAGCGTAAATTTGTTCAATTATGCCAACTGCTAGGGGCGCTGCGGTTGTATCATCCTCTAGATGCTACCGTAGAAGAAGAGGTCAGTCAATACCTTTGACCGCTGTCTAGTAAAAGTGAAAGTGCTAGTGAAAGTGACACTAAGGTAGCAAAAGGTAGTGAACAAGAAAGTTAGATAAATTTTACTTTTACTTTTCATATGATAAGTGTAACCATGCCATACACGTACGCCCGTCCTCCTGTCCTCCTTAGCCGCCAGCCTACACAAGCGTCGTCGTCGTCTCATTTATATTTTAAAAAACCCATATAAACACATTATTTAGCATATTAAAGTATACTGTACATTGGCCGGCTGACACGGATTAATCAGTTTTACATGTATTCTTATGGGGAAAATGCATCCAGCTAACGAGCAAACCAGCTAACGAGCTCGGCTCCTGCACGGATTAAACTTGTAATTAGGGTTACCACTGTACATGTAAAGTGACATATTACAAGCATTTCTATTGTTTATCAGTATGACTTCAGAAAATCAGAAATCCAGTATATCAAATGATCAAAATCTCTAGATCTCTGGTCCACTAATAGATAAGAACATGAAACAATAGTGCAAGAACAATATACAAAATCCAAGCCAGTGGGCATAGACAGTGAGTGCAATAGACAATAGATAATATTAGACAGTAGACAATAAATACAACACATTAAATATGCATGTATTGTACTTAAATATGCAAATATGTGAGTGAAGGCATTTGTAATTAGATAAAAACTATATTACTATAACAATAAGTAAACTGAACAAATATGTAGTCCAGTGATGAAAACTGCATGTTGTGCATATAAATGAAAGAGTACAGTTTATTCAGCTAAAGTGTGTTGAGGAAGACCAGGTCTGGTATTGTTAAACAGCATCAGATATGGCATGTTAACAAAGTGTACAGTGCAAGTAATGACTATAGCAGTTTAGTGATCAAGCACAGCAGCATGGTGTTCAAGTAAATTGCTAACAGCAAATGTTCAAGTGTATAGTTCAAGGGTTCTTAAAAGTACACAGCTTAAGAGTAGAGGAAGTTCCAGTAAAAATGCAAAGCGCATACAGTTCCTAAGTCAGTAGAGATAAGTGTAGATATGCTGAGTGAACTAGGAGGACCAAATTGATCTGGAGCCATCTGTATGTGTGTCTTCAGGATGTGGCTGGCTGTGGATGTGACTGTTGTTGCCAGTTTAACAGCACATGGGTAAAATTGTTCTTGAATTTGTTAGTTCTGGGTCTGATGTTTCGGTTCTTCTTGTCAGATGGTAGGGCTTGGAATAGGATGTAACAGTGAGGTGTGAGGTCAGAAGAGATATTTATGGCTTGTCTCTAACATCTCTTGGTGTTAAGGTTCTATATAGGTGGGGATCTCCTGCAATTACGTACAGAACATTTTACACCACTCTCTACAAAGTCTTGTGTTCAGCAGCAGTGGCACAGCTATACCAGACCATGATGCAGCTGGTGAGGATGCTCTACACAGAGTCCACAGACATGTTGAAGCTGCAGAGGAGCTGTTGTACATACATACATACACATTATAGTTATATAGCGCATTTCTATACACCCAAGGATGCTTTACAATCAACACACTCCGGTGAGAAGCAGCAGCCAGTCGCGCACAGCATACTCTCAACTGGAAGCGACCGTCCACTTGGAGGACTGCATCGAGCACTAGGGGGATCACCCAGGACAGAGTGCCAACCATATCTGAGCATACATACATACATACATTCATTCATACACACCAGGGTAATTTTTTTAGAGTATCCAATCCACCTGATATCCGTGTTTTTGGACTGTGGGAGGAAACTGGAGTCCCCTGAGGAAACCCTGAGGAAACATGGAAACTACGCTCAGATGCAGACTTGAACCCAAGACCTCAGCACTGAGAGGCGAACGTGCTAACCACTAAGCCACCGTGTCACCCATGTGGCAGGTTGTGGTGCCGCCCAGGTTGTGGTAGGTTGACTCTATTTATAAGAAATGGAGTAATTGTTTGACCTTTCTGACAATGTGTGATGTGTTAAGTGACCAGGTGAGATTCTCAGCTATGTGGACACCAAAGAACTTAGAGCAACATTTTCTGTAATTATAGCTTCTCAAAGGGCATGCATTTTACTCCAGGAACAATCAGTTCCTTGGTTCTGCTGAAATTGAGGGAGTTGTTTTTGGTATACCACTCTGCAAGGAGCTTAACTTACTCCCTGTACTATCACATTCTCATATTGATGGTGACTTATTTTTGGAGCATTGAGTTCAGAGACCAGTCTGAATGGGATAATGGTGTTAAAGGCAGAGCTGAAGTCAGTAAACAGAATTCTGACATGTGTTTGTTCCCTATCAGGTGGTTGAATACAGTATGATATCATCAATCTACTTTATCATCAGTAGATCTGTTAGCACATTAGGATGGTGGTCCAGAGTGCTAGGAAGACTGTTCTTTTTGTGGACCAAGCTCAGCCTCTCAAAGCATCTTATCACTGAGTATGAGAGCAATGGGCAATGGTAGTCATTCATCAAGTGATCCTGTTTTTTTTGTTTGTTTTTTTTACTGGGATGATGGTTGTGGCTTTAAAGCAGGCAGACATGGTATGTTAGAGTTTGCCAGGGAGATGGTGAAGATTTCCATAAAGGTGGCAGCCAGCTGGTTTGCAGATGTTTTAAAGATCCTGGGATTCCATCTGGGCCTGCTCCTTCAGGTTGAGACCTGAATGAGTGCTCTCCTCACCTCTACTGTAGCCAGTATGAGTGATTTGTCTGTTTGGGCCAGAGGGGCAGAGGTGGTTAGATATGCCTGAGCAGTGGTCTCAAAGAGTTGCTAAGTTGCTGACATAGCTCTTATGGTCAGTGACTGTTGGATCTTTTGCCACATGCATTGGGTATCTGAGTTGGTGTTTAAATAGGCTGCAGTTTGTGAGCTGTACATGAGTTTAGCCGCTCTGTTGCATGGCCTTTAGTTTGCATCAGACAGCTTTGACTTCCTCACTGTTGACTTGAAGGACAGCATAAAGGGCTTTCCGCAGACTAAATGCTTTACTGTCTGTCCATGGTTTTTGATTTGGAAGGGTGTGAATAAGCTTTGTTTCAGTCACATCATTTGCGTAGTTCTTGGTCAATCCAGTGACAGATTTTGCATATTAATTTACATCAAAGAGTAACTGGTGGCTGCCATCACTGTTGTTTTATCTAGTTTCAGCAGCGGCTGGTATGTGGGCTTCATTAACAGAGAAATGTGGTCACTTACACCAAAATGGAGACACAGGTTCCTTCATGTTTGTGTAGATGTGATCTAGTGTGTTTCCTCCTGTGTTGGGCAGGAGATGTGCTGATGGAGCTTGGGGAGCACTGTTCTAAGATTAATCTGGTTACAACCCCCCCAATGATGGGTGCAGAGTCAGAGGGATGAGACTGCTGCTTGCTAATAGCATTCACTAGCATAGTTAGAGAGAGCATAGTATCACTTTGTGGAGGGCCACAAAATATATGACCACAAAGATAATCACAGTAAATTATTGAGGGAAGCCTGCATCTAACCATCATGAACTCCAAATCAGGAGATCATGGGCATTAAACAACAGAGGAGTTGTTGCACCATCAGTCATTCACAAATGCACAGTTCACCACCTTTTGTTTTGAGTGATACACATTGGTGCAATGTGCTTTTAGCCCCCAGAGCATGATAGCTGAGTCTGGTAGGCTGCTGAGAAGATCAATTTCATCCAGCTTGTTCTCTATCAATCATTTGTAAGCAGTAGGCTGGGAAGTTGTATCATGGTTACTTGGTACCGACACCTGCTTGCCTTCCCCACTTTTGTTCACATGACTGTCATTTGCAGGTGAATCTTCCATTCTGAGGTGAGGCCACAGCCTGCTGTGGGCCTCTGGGTCCAATGATGGCCAGCATGGAATCAGTAAACATTAGGCTAAATGTTAAATCTTTACAGTGTTTACCGATGTCTAGTAATGTTTGCCAATCATAGTCAATGTTTGACTTGCCCATACTGGATAAACTGTATGTCATTATATGCACAAAATACACAAATAGTCAGCAAAACTCAGCACATTAGTGCGAGAAGTATCCAGGCACTGCTGGAAGAAGTTTTACATTTATGTGCTTAGTTATGAATAGCCTAAATAAATTAGAATCAATTTAATACATTCAGCATTTGTTGTATTTAGTATTACTACCTCACTTTCCACCAGACGTGTGAACTCGAGTCACATGACTTGGACTCGAGTCCGACTCGAGTCACCAAACTGATGACTTGTGACTTGACTTGACAACATCACTAAAGACTTGCGACTTGACTTAGACTCTACCTTTACTGACTTGGACTTGGAATTGGACTTGAGATTTAAGACTTGAAAAGACTCCATTTGAACATATTAAATAAGTAAAACTGAATCACATAACTGGATCATTTTGTATTAAATAGTGCTGTAACGCTTGTCACTATAAGATCCGTTCACCCTTCCCGATTTGTACTGCACATGCGTATAATCACGTCATTTCCGGATAAAGTTTTACTAATTGCTTTGAAGTTGGAGTCAGAGTCGTTTTTTGTGAAGGATGAAAACTTTTGCACTTTATCGTTTTATTGTTTAATTATGTGTTAAAAAGAAGTCATTTATGTTTTTTGCATTTTGTAGGATTATGTACTAAAGTGTGGATTTACATAGACAGTAGGCAGCAGAGGTGCGTGAGCAACAGCAGGGTTGCAGGTCCCCAAAAATCTACATTCTGATGTCTGACATAAAGTGCCCTATACATCCTGAAACCAGCCTAAATTCTAGAGCGTCCAATCACAGATATTATTGTTAGCATTATTATTTTTACTAGTAATATTAATAGTAGTAGTAAATATAATGTAAGAAGAACACACCTCCATGACTATTTTTCTTTGCATTTAAAACATCCCATTTTTCTACCTAATCCTTATGGTTTTAACACCACAGTTATACACTTAAAATGTCTGTGTTACTATAAGTGTTTTTTTATGGCTATGACTGTGGTGTATGCAAAGAGTTAAGAGGCAGTGAACAACTGAGTGTGAAGAGCATTGTGGTAGACTTACTAGTATTAGATTGCAATGGGATCTGAACATATAGATTTAGAGTAGAGAAAAGGGGACATTAAATATTAAATAATATTTAATAAATAGGTTAAATTCATTCATTTATTATCCCACCCGCTTAATCCTTATCAGGGTCACGGTTAGTCCCCTACCCCTTCACTGGGCGCAGGGCAGGGCATTACACTATTCAATCAAGCCCAGGACAGGGCGCCAATCCACCACTGGGTGTACACATATGCACGCATACACTTACGGACAATTTAGAGTAGCCAATCCACCTGACCTCCATGTTTTTTGGACTGTGGGAGGAAACCGGAGTCCCTGGAGGAAACCCACGCAGACATGGGGAGAACATGGAAACTCCGCTCAGATGTGGACTTGAACCCAAGACCTCAGCGCTGAGAGGCGAACATGCTAACCACTAAGCCACCATGCTGCCCAAATAGGTTAAATAAATGTGTTAAATATTGAAATGACTTGGGACTTGACTCGAGACTTGCTTGTATTGACTTGGGACCTGACTCAAGACTTGCTTGTATTGACTTGGGACTTGACTCGAGACTTGATTTTATTGACTTGGGACTTGACTCAAGACTTGCTTGTATTGACTTGGGACTTGACTCAAGACTTGCTTGTATTGACTTGGGACTCGACTCAAGACTTGCTTGTATTGACTTGGGACTTGACTCAAGACTTGCTTGTATTGACTTGGGACTTGGCTCAAGACTTGCTTGTATTGACTTGGGACTTGACTCGAGACTTGATTGTCAAGACTTGGGACTTACTTGTAACTTGCAATTTAAAGATTTGTTCCCATGTCTGCTTTCCACTACTGAAAAAGCACTACTGCTTTAAAACGCTAACAGAACTAAATCAATTCATGTTTGCTGTCAAATTGACTTTTCGGTGTCACATGTGCTCAACACTAATCTGTTTTAAATTACTAAATGAAATGTTCTTGTGTAATATCAGTCAGAATGAGGGCTGAGGATCATGATATTTGCAGGAGAGTGAAGGAGAAGAAAACAGATATTAAGGCATAACCATATGGTTAATGAGTGTGTTAATTCGCTCTGCTTACTTTTTCTCACTCTCATATTTGCTTGTTAGCCACAACATATCTCTCATGCTTCACCTAACTGCTGCAACTTTTACACGCATGACTATTTTGACAGGCACTGCAAATGAACATTAAAGTCTCTCCATCTGTCTCAGTCTGTATGTCTCTTTTTCCATCTTGTTGAGGATATTAGGATATACTGTATTTATGTCTATTTTTTCTTTCTATCTGGAGTAATCAAAAAAGGAAGATTAATCAGGAAGTTAGCTTGAGCCCAATGTTGAGAATTGTCTAATATGAATGTCCTTTTTAAATGATTAATTACATGTAAAGTGACATAATTCAATCCTCAAGTAATATACATTGAGTGTAATAAGTATTTCTTATATAGCATAAAAATCTGAAATCCAGAATCTCAAATTATTGGAATATTTCACGTGGAGTATTCAAACAGTATAAATACTGTGTATTTCTCAGGATTATAGTGAGAACATCAGAAGTGTCTTACCTTGACTACAAAGAAAAACAACAGTGTAGTTGCTCAGAAAAGTTGGTCCAAAATCATAGTTTCAGATTAAAGCAAATTTTGCATTTTCATTTGGAAATCAAGGCCCTAGAGTGTGGAGGAAGAGTGGAAAGCCACAGAACCTACACTCCAGTGTGAAGTTTTTACAGTTTGTGATGGTTTGGGTTGCCATGTCATGCTGATGTTGGTCCATTGTGTTTTATAAAGTCCAAAATCAACCCAACCATTAACAAGGAGATTTTGCAGCATTCCATACTTCCATTTGCTGACAAGCTTTATGAAGATGCACATTTTTGTTTCCAGCAGGACTTGGCCACAGTGCCAAAACTACAACCAAATGCTTTGTTAAACATGATAATATGGTGCAGACTGGTAAGCCAACTCATGAGCTATATGCCATACTGATCAACATCAGAACAAAAAAATGCTTGCAATATATTACTTTCATGAATAAGTAATGTGTATACATGTATATTCCAGTTTACCTTTTTGAATGAAATTAGGAATAAAAATGAACTTTTTCACAATATTAAAATTTTTTGATGCATGACTGTAAAGCTTGATTGAATAGCTATTAATATAACTATAGATTATTATTATATTATTAATAATAAATTAATTAATATTATTAATAAAAATTAAAAAATAAATACTTTTAAAAATATACTTTTACATGTTGCAACATTTTGTTAATTTTAGATAATCTAGAGTGATTTAGAGTAATTTGCGGCAATTTGGAGTAGTTTTGAACCAAAATACACATATGTGCCATTTTTGCACTTGTGTATACTTGGAGACGTCGGTCCCATTTTTTGATAAATCTTCTATAAAATTCTACAGGTTATAGGTAGCTTTCTAAAATTTTGGTGGTTTGTGGACATGTAGTTAGTGCAATTTTTTGAGCAGAATCAAATTGATATCAACATGTATTGTGAAGATATTAAGATTTATGTAAAAAAAATAGGCGATTTTTTTTTATTATTATGTTTTTTTTTATTTTATTGTCTATAAGAGGTTGTTTACCATTACAAAAAGTGAAAGCCAATGCTTCCATTTTTGGAACACACGTATGTACTTTCATATGAGCCATTGAAATCCAGTGTGCACTTTGTTTTTCAAATAATATTCCAAACCGAACAAAGGTACCGCAAAAAATACTTGAAAATTGCTTAACATAGCAACCGCTGAACTGGTAAAAGGGGAACATATGTTCATGGGTGGAACATGAATGGGTCAGTTTGTGGGTTTTCACATTCAGAAAGCTCTCCAGCTGAAGTTGCTCCATGTGTTGACAAACATGAGCAAACTGACCAAACGCCTGTGCTCCATTTTCACAGACAGTTGATTCAGAGGGTCTTTATCAGCCATTTGTCTGTAGCACTGATGAGACAGAAATGTGTCAGTCAAAAATCAGCATGAGGCTCATCATTATCCGATGGTAAATAAGGAGCAAGGAAAGGGGCGGGGGTGCTCCCTGTCTTTTGTGGGCAGCCACGCATGGCGAAGGTAATCACAGTTTCATTTCCAGCACGGCCAGGGTGCCATGCTTTAATGATTTTAATCAAACTCATTCACACGCTCTCTCAATAAACAAATATGAATAGTCTGTTTTGACTCAGGGCCTTCTCCCTTTCTTGATCAGCCGGGTAACATCAGGGCCTGCGTGTCAGGAATCACCAAACATGTTGGTTTGTGATCCCTCTTTGTCTATGCAGGTAGCGGGGGTCTGTGTATGAGACAGTGAGAGCTAATTTATTATACAGAAGTAATCAAAAAGAAAATCCCAGCATCTGACTGCAGGTTGAGAGCTGGGATTTGCTTTTTCATTTCCGAATTTCACCATCCTGATCATTCACTGTGTTGTTTTTCACAATACACATTCATGCATATCATATACAAAAAAAGTGAACAAACACATGCTAGTGCGTGTCCAGAATCACATTATCAGAATCAGAATTTATTCATCACTGTCTTTATTATACAGAAAAAAGGAGCAGGGGGTTTCACTTGAATCACATTTGTACATGTTTTCAGAATAAAATGTATTACATTAACATAACTGAAAGGCAACATTTAGCTGATAAATTTAGTCTGAATATAATGTACAGTAATAATTTATTTAAAGGCACAGTATGTAATATTTTGGGTTATCTTTTAGCAGAATTTAAGATAATCACTAATATAAATGATTAAAAACAAATCTAATCATTATAAACTAAGAAGTCGTTTGATTATTTTACCTTAGACTAAGCTATTTATATCTACATTGGTCGCGGGTCGAACACCGACTGAGGCCGCCATGTTGCATCGCCATATTTCTACAGTAGTTCGAAAAGGACAAACGAGGCAAAAACCGTTTGTGTTGTAATGACAAATTGGCCACTCATATTCGATGGCGCTGTAGCTTTGTTTTACCGTTGGCTGACATAAAACAGGAGAAGAAGAAGAAAAACACGTTTCTCAGGTAAACATCGGTGTTGCCTTCCCTACATGGAAACAGCTAATGAGGGACAGAAGTTTTCAAAGTGACGCCAAAGCAGCACGCTCTCTCATACAGCCTCAAAATGGTGCTCAGCCACTCCATTCCACCACCAAAGGTACTTCCAAAGTTTACTGAGCTTCAGTGTTTTTCAACCATTCCACCTTAAATGGTGCTGCAGGCATCGGAGCTGAACACTACTGCAGCATTTAAGGTGGAACGGGAGACTCGTAGCTGTGCACTAGTTCACAAGCTTAGATTATATGATTGTTCTGTGAACTGTTAGATTTAGCCAAGCTAACACACTGAGCGAGCTGACATTATGGCTCTGAGGGTCTAAAAATACATAACTTTATTAGAAGGTTACGTATCAGCTGGAGTGCCTTCTTCAGAGCATGGCAAGCTTACCTTGACTAGAGAAAAATGTGTATCCTGCCTGCATTATCTGTCTACAGTGAAGCAGTTTACTTTGTTACATTATCTTGTGTTTGTACAGAAAACAGCTAACATTTACAATAGCACTACTGAAGTACATAAAATATGTTCCGTCTGCATTGTAGCTATGATCATTTTACATATTACATTTCCTAAATTTGTAATTAAAATTAATCTTACCATTTGACATATCACTAGCTCTAAAGCTGCTATTAAGACATTGCGTTCAGGAGTATCAAAAATGTCTTATGACCAACGTCGAGACTTCTTCATGTTTGGAAGGGAGGGGCTGTGGAAAGAGTCTTCAGTTGGTTGCAATATGGAAACTAAACCACTAGATGTCGCTGGAAACTACATACTGTGCCTTTAAGTGTTCTTTTTACAGTGTCACATAATAAATAGGATATTGGTAGCGTATGGTACATGTTGAAAACATGACCACTGATGTTTTGACATGTTTTTTTTTTTCCCACTATTCACACCAAACTTCAAAAACATCTCTCATCAAGTTTCCCATTCCCTCCACATCCTGACAATTCCATGCATGGCAAACTTCTTAATAATATTGTGTACTGTTGAAACATAAACATAAACATAGTTTTCTTACTGTTGAAGAAAGAGGAAGAAAGACGTATTCAGGCTTTTGAGAACAAGTGCATCAGGAAGTTGCTGAAGATCTCATGGATGAAGATGATGACCACTGAGCAAGTCTATGAGATGCTAGAACTCAAAAGGAGTTACTGATGCACGTTAAATCCCGCAAGTTATGTTACTTTGGTCATGTGATGAGGCAGCACATGAGAGCATTGAAGGAAGTGTTATGACTGGACTTGTGGAGGGAGTCCGAAGACGTGGAAGACCAAGAATAACCTGGATGGATAACATCAAGACATGGACTGGATTATCAGGTGCTAGCCTGCTACAAGCAACCAGAGACAGATGGCATTGGATAGAACTGACTCGTCTGTGCAGCCTACCATCGCGAAGCGATGACGGCGTGTGACATGACATGACATGACTGTTGAAACAGGAATACCAAAGTTTGGGGATGGCCTTATTCCATTTGAAGGTCTTGTGTTTGCTAATAATTGCACTTCTGATGTCCTCAGATAGCTTCTTTGTCTTCACCACTGTGACAAAGGAACGTGTTTTTTTAAAACATTGAAGTCATCATTCATTGGCTAATTCATGTCACATTGGCACTTATTACAGGCGATTCTCATTTGTGATTTAGCACAGGTGAGTCAAAATGTGCTTCTATACTTATGTACTGCAAAGGCTGCAAATACCAGTGTCACAGCAAGCTTTAGGTTTTTCTATTTTATCCCTCCAATTGTTTTTTTTTTTTAAATATTGTTTATCATTTGCTTTTTGTATCAAACATGAGTTCTCTACAGTAAAAAAGCTATTACACTTGATTATTTTTTTCCAGGAGATATAACACATTATGTAATTAAACTTCCTGGGTGCCAATAATGGTGAGCAGGACTGTATACCCATATCATTATTCATATTCAATTTCATTCCTAGCCAATGGAATTTATTATATGGACAATACAGAATTCCAGCAGTAAATAAATGATATCACAAAAATCTACATGTGTATGATTGTCCATTGAAGAACACAATGCATTTTATCAACTCCGCTCTTTTTTGTAGATCTCCACCATCTACTGGACAGCACAACATAAGATGAGTATGTTTGAAGGAAGTGTGTGTGACAGTTTTAAAGACAGACAGATTTAGGTCATAAGTTCTCCAGGGGAGGAACCACAAGAGTGACACCAAATCCCCCCATCGTCCCCTCTACTATCCACCTCACACTCAACTGTCCTTTCTCCTCATCTCCTTTCCAACATACGAGAGAAGTAAAATGTGTGTGAGAGAGAAAAGAAGAGATAATGTAAGCATTGTTGTTTTAGTGTGCCTGTGTGTGTTTCATGCTGATTGTTGCCCAGAGAACTCCTTCAGGATTCTCCTCCAGGCCTTTCTGTTCTCCCCCAAGAGTGTTTTCTGTCCTAAAGCACTTTACACCACTAAAAGTGTGCACTTCAGAAACACCCACACTCTCTCTATATTAACTCATGTTTGACTTTGAAATATCAAATGAATTCCCCAAAATTTTCAAATAAGAGTCAGAAGTTGGATATTTCCTCATTTTTTCCCAGTAAATTAATGTAAAATATCATAATATATACAAAACGTATACTTATTTATATGGTTGTGTCAAATCATGTGGTGTGTACAGCACTGCTATACAGTGGTGCTTGAAAGTTTGTGAACACTTCAGAATTGTGTATATTTCTGCATAAATATGATATAAAACATCGGATTTTCACACAGTTCTAAAGCAGATCCCAGCAGATCCCAGTTCTAAAGAGAACCCAGCTAAACAAATGAGACAAATATATTATGCTTGGTCATTTATTTATTGAAGAAAATGATCCATTATGACATATTTGGGTAACACTGTATAATAACTTTCATTAATGCTCATTAACTAATGATTAATAACTGTGAACAAATCAGTATTTCATGATAATTTAGAGCTAATGATTTATTAACATTTGCAAAAATGAATACAATCATTAGTAACTATATGAACTGTCATTTAAAAACATTTGGTAATGTTCAAATTCTCATGAACTAATGATTTGAGCACAGTTATTAACCACTAGTTAATGCCTTATTAATCAAAGTTATTATAAAGTGTTACCCATATTTGTGAGTGGTAAAAGTATGTGAACTTCTAGGATAAGCAGTTAATTTGAAGGTGAAATTAGAGTCAGGTGTTTTCAATCAATGGTCAGTCAGGTGTGAGTGGGGACCCTGTTTTATTTAAAGAACATGGATTTATCAAAGTCTGCACTTCACATCACATGTTTGTGGAAGTGTATCATATCACAAGACAAAGGAGACTTTTGAGGACTTCAGAAAAAGAGTTGTTGATCTGGCTGGAAAAGGTTACAAAACTACACATGGGAACCACAAAAGTGAGTACACCCCTCACATTTCTGCAGATATTTAAGTATATCTTTTCATGGGACAACACTGACAAAATGACACTTTGACACAATGAAAAGTCGTCTGTGTGCAGCTTATATAACAGTGTAAATTTATTATTCCCTCAAAATAACTCAACATACAGCCATTAATGTCTAAACCACAGGCAACAAAAGTGAGTACACCCCTAAGAGACTACACCCCTAAATGTCCAAATTGAGCACTGCTTGTTTTTTTCCCTCCAAAATGTCATGTGACTCGTTAGTGTTACTAGGTCTCAGGTGTGCATAGGGAGCAGGTGTTTTCAATTTTGTAGTAGAGCTCTCACACTCTCTCATACTGGTCACTGAAAGTTCCAACATGACACCTCAAGGCAAAAAACTCCCTGAGGATCTTAAAAGACAAATTGTTGCGCTACATGAAGATGGCCAAGGCTACAAGAAGATTGCCAACACCCTGAAACTGAGCTGCAGCACAGTGGCCAAGATCACCCAAGATTTTAAAAGAGCAGGGTCCACTCAGAACAGACCTCGCGTTGGTCGTCCAAAGAAGCTGAGTGCACGTGCTCAGTGTCACATCCAAATGCTAATATAGATGCAGGAGTGCTGTCAACATTGCTGCAGAGATTGAAGAGGTGGGGGGTCAGACCATACGCCGCACACTACATCAAATTGGTCTGCATGGCTGTCACCCCAGAAGGAATCTTCTTCTGAAGTCTGTACACAAGAAAGCCCACAGTTTGCTGAAGACATGTCAACAAAAGACATGGATTACTGGAACCATGTCCTATGGTCTGATGAGACAAAGATTAATTTGTTTGGTTCAGATGGTCTCAAGCATGTGGCGGCAATCAGGTGAGGAGTACAAACATAAGTGTCATGCCTACAGTCAAGCATGGTGGTGGGAATGCCATGGTCTGGGGCTGCATGAGTGCAGCAGGTGCTGGGGAGTTACATTTCATTGAGGGACACATGAACTCCAATATGTACTGTGAAATAATGAAGCAGAGCATGATCCCCTCCCTTCAGAAACTGGGTCACAGGGCAGTGTTCCAGCATGATAATGACCCCAGACACACCTCTGAGATGACCACTGATTTATTGAAGAGGCTGAGGGTAAAGGTGATGGAGTGGCCAAGCATGTCTCCAGACCTAAACCCAATAGAACATCTTTGGGGCATTCTCAAGCAGAAGGTGAAGGAGCGCAAAGTCTCGAATATCCGCCAGTTCTGTGATGTCATGGAGGAGTGGAAAAGCATTCCAGTGGCAACCTGTGAAGCTCTGGTAAACTCCATGCCCAGCAGAGTTAAGGCAGTTCTGGAAAATAATGGTGGCCACACAAAATATTGACACTTCAGGAACTTTCACTAAGGGGTGTACTCACTTTTGTTGCCGGTAGTTTAGACATTAATGGCTGTATGTTGAGTTATTTTGAGTGAGGAATAAATGTGCACTGTTATATAAGCTGCACACAGACTACTTTTCATTGTGTCAAAGTGTCATTTTGTCAATGTTGTCCCATGAAAAGATCATGTGGACAAGCCAGAAGTCTACTGAACGATGTTTCATGGACAGATGAGGCCAACATAGAACTTTTTGGTGTAAATGGAAAGCTTTATGTTTGGAGAAAGGAAAACATTGCATTTCAGCTTAAGAACCTTATGTGAAACATGGTATTATGGTTTGGACCTGTTTTGCTGCATCTGGGCCAGGACTGCTTGCCATCATTGATGGAGTAATGAATTCTAAATTATATCAGATAAATCTAAAAGAAAATGTCAGGACATTTGTTCATGAACTGAATCTCTAGAAAAGGTGGGTTATGATGTAAGACATCATGTTTGTGACTGACAGGCTTCCCATTTCCCCAAAAGCTGTTGTCTAAAACTGCATGTGCAAAAAACATTTTAATTGTATATGGATGCTTCCTTACTTTTGAGAATCCCTCTATTAATGTTACTGTTGTTGGTGGTGATGGTGATGTTAAAACCCCATTTGAATTTCAGGTCAAATTTATGTGAAGCTTCAGCAACCTTCTGAGGTTCGGTCAGGCTCAAAAGAAATTTAATCACTTTGGCTGAATTTTTTGGCTGCTAGTATAGACAAGATCAATTGTTATATATGACTGCTCAAGTGGAGGAATATACCAATAATATACATATTGAGATGTACAGCATGAACAAATGAGCATCAGTTTTGAATGACTGACATTTGATAGGTGCTGTAATGTGAAAATTTTTTACAGACTGTTCATGGGAGCTTTTCAAATGAATGTACTGTCAGACACAGTGGAGGAAAAAAACAGAATAATATACTCTACTTAGCAAACACACACACACACACACACACACACACACATCTGTACTGACAACTGCAGGTATGGGCGAGTGACAGGAACAAAACATCCTCAAACAGGCTCGTGGCAGGAAATAGTATGAACACACATATACACATGTGAACATTCACACATAAGCATATACAATGCTCATGAACAGGCTCATAGTAAGCTTTTAAGAAGGACTGAAATCTTTTCAAATAGCATTAATGATGCATAGACAGGGTGTGTTTTAAGCAGACCATCTCTCCTGGATGATGTACTTTTTTCAAGACGTTGGGACATTTGGCTCCTCTAAATGAGGAATAAAAATTGGATACCATTTTGCTTTAAAATTAGCATATGAACGGTCATTAATAGACAGTTATAATACATAAACAGAAAGGACAAAAGAACTTGTTGCAAACCAGATAGTGAACCCATATTAATCTGCATTGGTGTAAGTCTTTATTGGTGTAATGTTTGACACATGAGAAGATGAGTGCAGGTTTTATAAGAATTGATATTTAATAACAAATAAGGAATGCAAACAGAACCACAGAGATCTTAATAAACAAGAAAGGCTAATAGGGAAGAAAGCTACTGAAGCCACACAGGCTAACAGGCAAGAAAACTAAGGATGCTACTTAGGCTAACATGCTAGAAAACTGAGGATATCACTCTGGGAAACATAAAGGACCATAGAGGTCTAAGTAAACAAGGAAAGTTAACACAGAGAGCTAAGGCTACACTGGAATGTAATAAAGAGCAGGGACAAGGCTAAAGGCTAACTAGCTAAACAAGCTAAAGAGCAAACAAGCTAAGGCTATCAAGACAAAGGCAAACAGAATAAACAAACATGAATACAGAACCTTAGAAAGGCAGAAGAAGGAAGGCTATGTCACTTTGTCTAGAACAGGACAATACCAAGCTAAGAGATAATATCTGAGTACAGGTTAAATCCAAAGGCTAATCAGGAGTTGAAGAGGAACAGCTGGGTATCACTGTATTTTTTACGGTGAAAAAATGGCAACCACAGCTGCCAGTTTTTAACAGTAAATTTGACAAGATTTTTTTTACAGTGTAGACAGTCAGGGGAGAAGCCAGACCATTGGGGGATTCTGGGACATGCAGTTCAGGGACTGTAGGCGAAACACAGGGAAGGTCATGTGAAGAGCAGGATAGTTGAGGATCATGGGAGTTGTGGTTCCAGGATGATGTGAGAAGAGATGAGAGAACCAGGAGAGGGGGACAACACAGCTGGCCACTCATCTTTTACATCAGTTAATATTATACACTTTAAAAACTGCTGGGATAAATACAGTTAGGTAATTACTATAACCTAGTGTTGGGTCACTATGTATATGTAACAATCTTTACTATTAGTTAATGATTCATTGAGACATTCCTGAATGATGTAATATTTTTTATTTCTTTCTTAGTTACAACTGAATGATATTATAATGTAACAGAATTATTACTAGCATTTGTTAATGATTTGATAAGATTGAATAATTGAGTAATATATAATACTTAATTACAATTAATAGTTGGGGTCTTAGTGTAAAGTGATGGTTAAGTCTAGCCCAGCAGCATAGCAGTACAGTGAGGCATACAGAAAAATGTGTGTGTGTGTGTGCGTGTGTGTGTGTGTGTGTGTGTGTGTGTGTGTGTGTGTGTGTGTGTGTGTGTGTGTATGTGTGTGTGTGTGCGCGTGTGTTTATTTGTGTGTGCATGTGTGTGTTGTCCCAATAGACTCATATCTAATCTTGCATATTGAACTGCCAGTTCCTGACCTTTCATTACCCACCTAAACAGACATTCATAAGAATTGACAAATATCAGGTTCATTAGTGAAGTAAACACAGGTAAGTGTGTAATCCTGGCTCATACATTACGACTAAGTGCCAGGGACAGATCGAGGTCTTGCAAATCCCATTGGCATGTGTCTTTGGAGCTCACAAGCACCCCAACAATACTGTAGGAAAAAAAAATCTAAAATAATAATAATAATAATAATAATAATAATAATAATAATAATAATAATCATTCAGATTTCAAAACTTTTCTGTTTATATGCTATGTTAGCAGTGCTAGAAATTAATTCAATTTTTAAAAGTTACAGAATTAGCCTTTTGTGCAATATGCTGTTAACATTATTAAAATTATTTTAAATGGTAACAGCAAGGTCCCCTGTGTTACATAGGAAATACAATCAACATTAACATGAATCATCATTTGTCCATGTTCAAGGGTTATTTGGTCAGCAAATGGTTGCAGTTGCAGTGAACTCATAAGAGCCACCTCAAGCCTGGTTTTAATAGAGATTTAATTAATTAAGTAAGGAATTGCTCTTTATTGAGTAAAGCCAGAATTATTTACAACATATTAAACATTATTTATTAGGACAATAATTAATAAATAATTGGAAGACTATTATATGAAAATTCTTGACAATAGCATTATGACTTGTGATACAGCCCAATAATCACTTGTAAGACTTTATTTTACATACATTCTTAAGCATAAATTCCCATTATGGTCATATACTATCGGTGTATATCTGGGATTCTAGGTAGTGTCAGGCATTGTTTCAGTGGCTAGGTTCTAGGTAGTGTCAGCAAATATGTGTTTAATTCAATAATATTTAAAGCTTTATTCCAACAATATTTTTCTTGTATGTTTTTCACACACAAGAGGTTCTTGTTACATTCTTTTCCAAGAATACAAACGTTTCCTAGTCTCCATCCCAAAATGAGAGGAGAGGTCAGCTGCTCACTGAAAATGTCATCAAGATGTACACATGTAACAAATACAATAAACAGTAAGTAGGATCAGGGGCAGATTTAGAAGTTCTGGGGCCCCAAGCAATGTCATGTCTGGAGGCCCTGGTAAAACAAATTATTTTTTTATGGTTATGGTGCGGTACAGGCTTAAACATAAATTAAATTATTATTATTGATTATTAATAAATATAAATTATTTTGCATACATTTTAAATATTACTTAAACATTATTACTCATAATATTTTATTAGGAATTACTAGTTAATATTAATAATATACTAATAATAACTATAAAAATATTATTACTGTTATTATTTAAATAAAATAATATTAATCATTAATTAAATATTATTAAATATTAATAAACTGTTAAAATCATGTAATATAAAATTATCACCCAATTCTGTGTTACCCCTTGATAATCAACTTCACTCCAATTCATTATCCCCAATTTTACACTTATGTTTGGACTGTATGGTCAATAGACCTCATTTACACATAATTATACCTAATTTTTTCAGGAAAAATAAGCAGAAATTCAGAATTATTTTGATAATAGTTAAACTTACAGGCAAATGGATGGCTTATCACAGACTGGTATGCATGGAGAGAGAGAGAGAGAGAGAGAGAGAGAGAGAGAGAGAGAGAGAGAGAGAGAGAGAGAGAGAGAGAGAGGTACGTATGGTCAGACACTATTCGGTAGGTAAACGGACATTCAAATTGATAATAGTTTTATTAAGACTTAAAGACGAATAAAAAGGACTTTTTTAATCCATATTAATACACATTTACTCCAGATAACTGGTATGTCAGGTTTGTAGAGAGAGAGAGAGAGAGAGAGAGAGAGAGAGAGAGAGAGAGAGAGAGAAAAAAGCAAGCAGGTGAACATGGACTACAGGCCAAATCAAAACCGCGACCCTGATAAAGATTAAGCAGGTGTGATAATGGATGTATGAATGATTTGAAAGTCCAGATGCTGACGGAGTGACCACTGGGATGGCCAATCACACGTTAGCAAGAACAGAGCCATCGAGCTTGTGAGTGGTCTAAAGAGAAATAGGCATCCTACTGAGTGGTTGTTTTTTGCTGGCTCCTAGTGCTCAACCCGTCTCTTTTGAATAAAGCGTAACACTGTTTTTGGATGGAAAAATCAGCAGAGAACCAAAACGGTCTTTTTTTGGCCAGCAGGGGGCCCGCTGATCTCCGGGGCCCCAAGCAATTGCATGGTTTGCGTGTTGGTTAAATCCGCCCCTGAGTAGGATAGAGAATACAAAGTTACAAAATTAATAAAGTAAAAAGAGTAATAGAAGGTTGAGAGATCTAAGAGGGATATAAATAATAAGCCAACATACACTATAATATAAAGAAATTTCAGATGATACTGTGGTTGTTAAGAACCATTTATTGCCCTATCTGCCTATGCCCTGTCTCAGTACTTAACTGTTCTATTAAATGAATGTGTACCTTTTTCTGGAACAAAATAATCTTAAGACGAGTTGGTTGAAGAAGAGGGTTGAGTGTTTATTCTTGCTTGCAAGGTGAGAAGATCAAGATGTTATCCGGCCTTGACCAGTTGGCGACCTACTTTTGGAAGTTACCTAAGGCCCAACACATCTCTATCTCTGGAATTTGCTCAGGCCCTTTAACTCATCCACCTGTCACCAATACTTGCCTGCAAGACCACTTAATATTGTTAATAATAACTCAATTCAGCTGTAGATTACAGTGTGAGGTATCCACTGTTGCTGAGAGGAGTGCTATAGCTCTGGGGAAGAAGCTGTTAGCGTGCTGTGTTGTGGTGGTTTTGATGGTCCTGGATCTTCTACCAGAGGGGAGTGTTTGGAAGAGGTGATGTCCAGGATCTGTGGGGTCAGTTATGGTTTTGCCAGCATGCTCCTCCCCCTGCTGGTGTACATCTCCTGAAGCATTGGCAGATCGCACCCAATTATCTTCTCTACTTATCTTCACTGGAGTTTGGCTCATTCTTGGGAGATGAAGGAACCAACCCAGATGGTTATGGATGCTGTGAGGATGGAGTTGATGATCACTATGTAAACCTGGATCATTAGGGTCTGTGTCAGGTAGAATTTCTTAAGGTGTCTTAAGAAGAACATTCTTTGCTGTGCTTTCTTGGAGATGCAGACTGCGTTCCTCTCCCACTTCAGGTCACTGGTTATGGTGCTGCCCAGGAACTTGTGTGACTCCAATTGGAGGATATGCGGCAAAACTGTGTTAAAATCCGAGCTAAAGTCCACAAAGAGAACCCTAGCATAGGTTCCAGGACTGTTGAGGTGTTGTAGGAAGAAATGCAGGGTCAGGTTGACTGTCATCTACAGACCTGTTTGCTCTGTATGCAAACTGCAGGGGGTTCAGTAGAGGGTCTATAATGGACTTTAGGTGGGCTAAGACCAGATGTTCAAAGACTTTTATAACTAAAGAAGTCAGGGCGACTGGCCTGTAGTTATTAAGTCCAGTGATGGTTGTTTTTTTGTTTTTGAACTGGGATGATGGTGGAGGTCTTGAAGCATGCTGGAAAAAGCAGGGTTCCAGTGATTTATTGGTGCTGGTGCTGGTGGTGCTGGTGATGCTGGTGAAGATTGGTGCAAGTTGGTCACAGGGTTTTAGGGTGGATGGAGAGGCTGAGTCAGGTGCCTGTGCTTTCCTCACCTTCTGTCTGCTAAAGAGCCTGTGAATGTCTTGCACGCTGATGGAGAGGTCAGCAGAGGACAGAGGTGAGGGATCAAGCGTGTGGGATGAGGAGGGTGGTTGATGGGGGAAGACTTTTCTGTTTTGTAGTCAAATCTGCAGTAGAATTTGTTCAGGTCATTGGTGAGCTGTCAGTCATCAAGGAGGAGGGGCATCTATCTCACCTTGTAGTCAATGAGGAGCTGAAGACAATGCCAGGCTGACGATGGGTCGTTAGCGATGATGTAGCTGTTCAGCAGTTCTGAGTACTTTCTTTTTGTAGCTTTAATTCCTTTCTGCAGCCTGTACTTAGCCTCCTTATACACAAATGCAGCTGTCTTAACAGAAACTGATGTATGAAGTAACACAGACATGGAAACACCCTGAAACCTTAACATCTTCTGCTCCGTAAATCTGTGTGAACCGCACTAGGATAATCACATTAGCATCTCACTTAGCCATAATTACCTTTGTACCAAAAATGTTGATACTGTGTCTGAATTACGTATTTGACCTATACCAATAAGAACCCTAGCTACATTTTGAACTAACTGAAGTTTATTTAGGTTTCTGCTAGAACATTCTGACAATAGTGCATTGCAGTAATCTTGCCTTGAAGTAGTGAAGGCATGTACTAATTTTTCTGCATCATGTAGGCATAGGTGTAATTCTTAGCTGTCAAATATTGTGGAGATGTAGAAAAGCTGTTCTAGTAGTATTAGCTATGTGTTAATCAACTGCTAAATAAATTGTCACCAACATATTTTGCTGCTAATCTAGGTGCAACAGTGAAAGCAGTGAGACTTAACCTGAAGTCTGATCATTTATTTATTGTGGATTTTGAACAAAAAAAAGAACCTCTGTTTTGTCACAGTTTCTTCAATTTTCTTTAATCTGTTTGCCATCAGGTTTTGCTAATATGTACAGTAACATATTTGCTTAAAATTGTACCTAGTTGCAACATATAATATATAATGTAAACAATAGTGGTCCTAAAATAGAGCCTTGTGGGATACCATATCTCACGCTTTGTATAACTGGAAGATACATCATTAACATGTTTCTGAACAAGAGTAGGGCTGTTCCTGTGATTCTAACCAGGTTTTCCTTTTTGGATAGATATAGATATAGATCGATTGGTTTATTGAATCAAAACCTGCAATAAGACTGAGTAAGACTAAAAGGAATAGGCAGGCTTGATCAGAGGTAAGAAGATACATTTTTTTATCTTAACAAGAAATGTCTCAGTGCTATGATAAGGCCTAAATACAGACTGGAATTGTTCATATATGTGGTTCTTTTACAAATATGAAAAACTTTGTTTGGTCACAACTTTTTATAGGATTTAGACATAAATGATCAATTACGATTGGTTTGTAGTTTGAAAATATGTTAGGATCAAAATAAATCAGATTGTTTGCAGCTTGTGCAAATGTGACAACACAAAAATATTGTACAATTCTAGCTGTGATATTGGGTAAAAAATCTTTTGAGATTTTGTCTCTTTCATTTTATTTTATTATTGAAAAACTCCATAAAGGTGATTCTGGTGAGATTTGCTCATATCTGAGGTTTGGTACCTGCCTGATTTTTTGTCATTTAGAAATCACACTAAAGAGTACACTTGGATTATTTTTATTAGTCTCGGTCAGCAATGCCAAATATGCTTAGCGTGCTTTGTTGAGTGTCTTTCTATACTCAATAAGGCTGTCCTTCAAGTCACAGTGGACTATGTTCAGCTTGGTTGAATGCCATTCCCACTCTATTTTCTGTGGAGTTTGTTTTAAGGTGTGAATTTGATTCTTATACCAGTGCACAAGCCTTTTCAGTCTTTCCTTTTTATATTTCAGAGGTGTTACATGGTCTAAGGTTGATCAGAATGTATCTTCTATCAAGATTTGTTGAGTTTAATGGAGAGTAAGGTATAATGAGTCTGGTAGGATTTCAATAAAATGTAGGGCTGTAGCTAGTGTTATTGTAATGGGTTTAAAACAGCTGTATTTGTAACACTCCTGTGGCCACACCCCCTGCCTTGTCTGTGCCTCAAGCTGCCATGAGCTTGTGTTGTGGTGCACATCATGCCATGTCCACACCCCCAGTCTCGTCATTTCATGTGATGTCACGTTTCATTGGTTTCACTGGTCTTATTTGTGTCTAATCATAATCTCTATAAAGTCTTCCCTCTGCGTCCCTGTCCTTGTCTGTCATTAGTTGTCCCCAAGCCACAGCCATAGTGTTTGTTCTGTTTGTGAATAAAGCCATGTTTTCGATTTATGCTACTTCTGACACCTAGTATTTCCTGGTCGCAGCCACAGTTACAATCATGTCAGTATTTATTTTTTATTTTGAATATTCCAGGAATTATTTTACTCAAAAGTGGGTTGTATGAGCTAAGGTTATTATATTGTCTCAATAGTGATGAATAACAATTGTTTGTTAGTCTTTATTTTGTATAGTTGGATCAAAAACTATCCCAGAGTTTTATGAATCAATTAATTGTGACCTGTAATATTTCAAGATTAATTACAATGCAGGCAGATAAAATATTTTGCAGACATTTAATGTGTTCTTAAATGCCACATCCAATAAATAAATAAAGAAATTCTTATTCTTAATAATAATAATAATAATAATAATAATAATAATAATAATAATAATAATAAAAATAACTACTGAGGAGAACAGTCTGGATTGCTAACATTCACACAAAGCAATCCAGACTGTTCTCCTCAGTAGTTCCCAGATGGTGGAACAAGCTGCCTACCACCACTAGAGCAGAAATGTCCCTC